>JAGXJF010002308.1:0-230608 GCA_019208055.1 Stipa capillata
GCGCCCTCCCCTGCTTGTTCTGCTGCACTTTGAAACCATCTGAGGAGCAAGTCATCTGGCTGCAGAGCCAAATTCTGCAGTCCAAAGTACGAGAGGACGTCAAACCAAGTTTGCTGCAAGAAGACACACCCCACCAGTGGATGTGATATTGTTTTGGGCTCCTGGTTGCATAGCAGACAGATAGAATGGTGTGGCCACACGCCAATTTCTGTTCAGCATCGCAAGCCAAATAAAGATCTTGCAGCTGAGTGGAGCCCAATATTTCCAAGTCTGCTTCCACCAGGATGATTCAATCGACCCAAGCAGCGGCAAGTATTAACAGTCTTTTTCCTTCCATGAATTATGTTTGGTTACATTTCTTGAGCGGGAGTTCCTTATGCAAGTTAAGTATGATGCCATCATTTCCCACTTTCAACCCACGGAGGAGTATAAAGTATTGTGATTTTCATTATTATTTTGTAATTTCTCTAAACTATTGTGAGATGTTGTGTTTAGCATGAACTATTTGTGATATGACATTTGCTATCATCGATATTCGATTTTTCTATTGAACATTTCTTTTGAACTCTGTACACCCATTGTTTGAATCCTGGCTCTGCCACTGGTTAATAAGAACATAAGCAGAAAAATTGGGTCAACTCAGTAAATCCTCTTTGGAGCTAATATTACTTGCTGTGTGATTTCACTTGAAATTGGGAGTAATGCCGGCGTACTGCATACTTTTTTCTGCTATGCAATGCTGATCTTTTCTATTGGTTTCACATTCAGGAAATATCTTACATCTTGTTTTCTTTTGGATTCCAGATAAGACAACCAAGCATTCTGTTCAGATATTCAGAATATAATGTGTTCTCGAAAAAAAGAATAAAAATACTGATCTCATTTGTCAAGTTTGGGGGTGAATTTGTTTATTATTTAAATCAATATTTGTCCACTGATACTACGTATTATCTATTCATAGAGAGAGATCAGTCAAAATCAGGCAAAGACAGTTACAGAGAGGCAGATATTAAGAAAACAGATTTTGCGCTGCAACAAGCTCTGGACCAAATTAAATCTGCATTTGGTGAGGAGTCAATAATGTGGCTAAACCTGTGTCGCGGTCCTAAAGAAGTTCCTGTCATATCTACGGGATCCTTTGCATTGGACATAGCTTTAGGAATTGGTGGACTTCCAAAGGTCAGTTGATGGTATTAGTTATTCTGTCTACATAGTTTGAATTATTGTGCTATCCCATCGGTTTTTGTAACTTGCCATTCTATTAACCCATTGGTTTTTATATCTATATGTATAACAATCTACTGAACTATTCATAACCATAACCAGCATGTCAGCTGGAATTGCATATTGACATATTTTTGGCTTGTAATTATAGTATAACAACTGCTGTAAAGCTGCTTGTTGTCATATAGTAATTGCATGGAAAATTGGATCTCACTAAGTTAAGATGTAAAGCTAAAACGCACATAAATTAGTGACTACTATAAAAGGACATGTACAACTTTGTTAGTCTGTTGGTTAACTTATAAAATTCCGAATGGCTTTCCCTTTAATCACAGGTTCACATATATGATTGAGTTTGCCAATAACTCATGCTGTATATTCTTTTGTTCACTATGTTGAGTTTTACATTTATAAGCAGGGAAGGGTTATTGAAATTTATGGTCCAGAGGCTTCAGGGAAAACAACTTTAGCACTTCATGTCATAGCTGAAGCACAGAAGAATGGAGGTAAGTTATTATTCTGTACCTGCGTTGGATCTTCTGTGAACTAGTTTCATTGAAGAACAATGCAGAAAGTGAATTAAGTTGCCAATGTACTAATTTTGAATTCTTAAAGAAGGTGTATATTATTCTTTAATAGAACTGAATTTTTTTAATTCAGAAAAAAGGGTACAGGAAAATGGTAATAGAATGAGTATTAGAGGGCAATACCTGCGTGTCACTCTTCAGTGTTAGCCTCCATAACCAACACTATCGAGCTCGGACTGGTCCCTTTGACTTCAAAGCTATTGGCAAAATGATGTTCAGAAGTAAGCGGCTAATTGCAATGGTTTTATGGGTTGTGGAGGATAAAATCTGGAATGACGTGTGTACTGAAGTCCTTTCTGTAGTAATTTATTCGGAAATTAGGTTAATTCTGACTAAATATATTAGTTGAGTAAATTGTCTTCACATTTCCATTTCTATTGTCCTTCGATTTTTATCAGAATCAGAGCAAACCAGCCCTGAACACGCAAATGAACTATGAATAGGAGAAGTATGAATTGGTTGTTTCTTTGTGAAAATTTGGATATTTGGAATATGCTATTAGTCTTTTGCCACTTTCTTATCCACTTTTTCCTGTATCCCATGCTTTGATTTAATTATATGGATTTGGATTTTTTTCAGGTTATTGTGCTTTTATTGATGCTGAGCATGCTCTGGATCCAGCATTAGCAGAGTCTATAGGTGTGAAGGCAGAACACATGCTGCTGTCCCAGCCAGACTGTGGTGAACAGGCCCTCGGCCTTGCTGACATCCTAATTCGAAGTGGTTCTATTGATGTTGTCGTTGTGGACAGTGTATGTAGGAAGTTAGTACCTTAAGCTGTCTTCATGCTTGCCTCTGCCTTCTTGCTTCCTGGCGCCCCAGTACTTAAAAAGATATTGATGATATTCTGGTTATGCACATGAAAGGTTTACTTTAAAAGAAAGTAACTAAAATATATGATTTATGTATTGCTGTATCATTCACCCAATTTGATAATTTATGCTCTTCTTTTGCACACTCACACTAATTCATACTCCAGAATGTGGTATAATCTACAAATATTTCTTCTGTGCTTCACACTCGATGATATGACTAACTTTTATAACAGTTCTTCTGGCTAAATTCGGTTACTGCTGACTCTATGCAGCATAATTATACTTACAGGTAGCAGCTCTTGTTCCGAAACTGAACTGGATGGTGAGATGGGAGATGCACATGTTGCACTTCAAGCAAGGCTTATGAGTCAAGCACTTCGAAAGTTGAGCCACTCTCTTTCTCGCTCCAGGACTATCTTAGTGTTTGTTAATCAGGTTTGCCTTTTGCTTAATTCAGCAAAATATTGCCTTTTGCTTCTAGTTATGTTGAAGAAATTTTCTTTGGAACCATGGTCACTACCTCACTTAATATTCACTGGTATCAAATGCACCATTCAGTTCCTATCTACGTTTTCCTTTGATATTTTATAGACATCCCGTGCACGCTATTTAGCGTGCTACTTCGTTTTTGGCTGTCCAGACTCCAGAATTATAAAATCATGCATCATTGTAATTGACGAAGACTCTTAAAACTATTCCAGTCCTTGATACCACTATTGCATTCTAATAGGCCGGCCTTCCCAAAAGACGGCGAGAACCGGCCGGTAATTGGCTGAGAAACCAGCTGGTCTCTGGGTTTCTAGGACCTGGTAGCACCACAGCTAGTTCGCTCCCTACCCTCCCCCCTTTTAAAATAGAAAAAAGGGTATTTTTCACCCCCTCCACTCTTAACTTCAAAACCAGATAAATCTAACCCTCAACTCTCAGAATCGGATAGAATACCCTCTCACACTATTCCTAAGCGGTTTTGATCAGTCAAAAGTGGTTTCAGGTGACGTGGTGCCGACGTGGCTGCCACATCACCTCTGCATCATTCAAAACGTTAGGAAATTAAAAAGGGTAGAAAATATCATGAGATTTTGGAGGGAAAAGATATCATTTTTCCCGATTTTGAAATCTAAAAAAATTCCCAAAAGTTTCGTAATAAAAAAAACCCAAAAAATTTGTTGACTTTGAAAATTTCGAGAAAATTTGGAACTTTTGGGAAAAGGGAGTTGAGAGAAAATTAAAATTTTCAGAATAACTTTTCATTTCAAAATAAAATCAAAATAATTCATTTATTTTTTTCCCTGATTTTGAAAATTCAAAACAATTTTTTTTCAAAAAGTCAAATCATAAATCTGATAAAAAATTGATTTTGAAAAGTTATTTTGAAAATTTCCTAACTTTTTGGATGACATGAAGATGATATGGCAGCCATGTCGGTGCCACATCACCTGAAACCATTTTTGACTGGTCAAATCCGCTAAGAGATAGTGTCCGGTTTTGAGAGTTGATGATTAGATTTGCCTGGTTTTGAAGTTAAAGGGTGTAATGTGCACTCAAACAATAATTGAGAGGTAAAAAATAAACTTTCTCCTTTAAAATAAACATCTACACCAAAATGTTTCTAGTGTATGTTCTACACATCATACTTACAGAAAATCCAAGTCTCAAAACTTCAAAATTTCCAAAGCCATACTGATTTTTCGCCAGTTTTCAATGAGAACCTTGTCATGACATTCTATTAACAGTACAATAAACAAGAAACATAGAGAACTCAAATTATTATTCAACTGTGAATAGGCCAGCAAATTGTTTAGTAGAGGATTATCCTCTGAACCGGGTCATCCCTACTTCCATTACATAAAACGGGAAGACAAAGTCTTACAGAAATAGGAGGGAAACAAGAAAACAAATTTGAGCATCAACAGGAAACCCACTGAGACACACTAGACCTCGAGGGTATCCAATAGGCCGAAAACCTGTTGACACTAACTCGTCACATCACATCACAGTTTGCAAAAGCGATTACATGCACCTGAGGAGTAAAGGCAGATAAAAATGAAGTAACTACAAGTTCTACAAGTCCAAAAAAGTCTGGAAGGAAATAGCTGGTAATTAGTACTCCAGTCGGTTGTTGTTGTTGCCGATGATGGACCCAGCAGGTGCGTCTTCAATCAACGGAATGGCCAGGGATCTTGATTGTTGAGGAGGGCCGCAAGCCACTGAAGAAGCAGCATGGAGAATCCCCGTGCCCTGGACGATCACAGCCTTGTCCTCCTCGCTGTGAAGACCTGCCCAATATGTTATGAAAGCACACACAGATCTAATTATCTCAAGGAGAGACGTGATGACTTTCTTGTCAAAGCAAACTTTGTTACGAGGAGTCCAGATAGCCCAGTAAACTGCAGCTAGACCCACAACATAAAATCTTTCACCGTCAGGATGAGCGTGCATCCAGATGAAAAATTGCCACAAGGAAGAAGGGACTAAAGAGGTACCCAAAATGGATCCTAGAATACCCCAGGTTACCTGTGCCACAATACACTCAAAAAACAGGTGCTTAGTGGTCTCTTCCTGAGAACAGAAGAAGCAGCCTGGGTTCCTTGCCAACAGTAGAGGATTATCCTGGATGTAATATGATTTTGATTTTCATCTACAGAGTGTATTATGCTTAATACTTTGCTCCAATCAATCCTAGTTTTTTGTAGCATCATCACTTAAGCCACTTGCGTTGTTTGTTTAGAGGTAACAATGGGTGTTTATTTCTGGGTATGTATGCAGGTAAGATCAAAACTAAGCACCATTAGTGGATTTGGAGCACCAGCAGAAGTTACCTGTGGAGGAAATGCCTTGAAATTTTATGCTTCTGTCCGCTTGAACACCAAAAGGATTGGTATTATCAAAAAGTCTGAAGAGGTAAAGAATCACAATCATATCAACTATACTTTTCTCTCTGTGTATTATCCTTTTGCCACAGATCTAGCACTGTAAGAAATATTGAATTTAGTGCTAGACTTGCTTATAGGTCATCTAATTTGGTGAACGTTCCTGCAAACTTGTACCCTATATAGTTCTGGCTGACTAAATTGATCTCACAAGGGTGAATAAACAATTATTATTATTAGAATACTTTAAAACGAAATTGCTATACATCTGAAGCATGAATGTTTTTTAGTCAATTTTCCCACCATCAGATGTGCTCCGAGGTTCTTGTGCACCCCTTCCTCCAGCTCCAGCGAGTACCACTGCCTTTGGTTATACTTGAGAGCTATGTGAGCTGCCTCCCACCGTTGCTGCCAAATGCTGCCGGCGCTAAATCCCCCTTCATCCGTATACCCCTATTTCTCCCTCCATAAATTAGAATTTATTTTGTGTGTGTTCCCTCTGGCGCCGGAGGCGCTGGCAAGAGATTCCGGTGGTAGAAGAGGGGTGGAGTAACTTCATTCTTAGTTTGAATGCACTCTGGCCGTTGTCATGGCATGATTACTTTTATCTCATTCGACAACATCATGCTTTCTTTATTGCTATTTTCTAACCCCAATTTAGTTCCGATTCAACAGGTTGTGGGTACACAAATTCAGGTCAAGATTGTGAAAAACAAACATGCTCCCCCATTTAAAACTGTGCTGCTTGAGCTTGAGTTTGGTAAGGGTCTGAGTCAGGAATCGGAGATTATCGAATTAGGCTGCAAGTACAAGTTCATAACAAAATCAGGACTGTTCTATGAACTGAACGGGCAAAATTTCCATGGCAAGGATGCTATCAAACACTATCTTGCTGAGTACAAAGATGTCCAGAAATCACTTATAGTGATGATAAAGGAGAAGATAATGCAAAAGGAGTCCCAGCTAGATAGAAACAAGGGGACTATTAACCCAGATACGAGCTTGACAGAGGAGATCATTTCGGCAACAGATGAAGTACCTGACTAGCTTGAGGGTTGAAGCAGTAGAACTGCTGAACAGCGGTGTAAATATGTTTCTCGCCATCTCTGCTTGGAGGGATGAAACTGCGAAACTAATTTTAACCAAGCTGTGCAATGAGAGTCGGGGTAGGGGTAAACATCTTGTTTTATCTTTTCGATATGTACATTCCGTTGTATATATTTCCTTCTTTTGTCTGGAGGAAACAATTAATTCATCACATATTCCTGAATCCTGATATTAGTACCTCTTAGCATGGCTTCTTACGTTCTTTTAAAATCTTTTTTCGTATGTAAATGTTTTAAAGTGATGATGCCTAGTACCAACATGAAGAAGAGATGACGCTTACCATCTGTGTTCATGCGCGTTTAGGTTTACGAAAAACGATCATTGTGATTGTGTGCGTGTTGGTGCGCCGGCCATGCCCGCAGCCGCAGGTGGTGTCGGAGGAGGTTCTCTTGGAGTTTGTGGTTGGTTTATATCTTGGTTTGCAACTCACATGCTAGACTTTGGAGGAAAAAGTGGAGCATAGTAATGCAAAAAGGATCGCATGAAAGGAATTTCATGTATATGATTTCCCGACGCACCTTCTTTCTTTCTCTCCATGTTCTATCTCTAATTAATTAACACCTAATAAAAAATTCTTGCATGTGTTCTATGAAACATTTTGATGATGAATAGTATAGTATCCTGTATATGAGTAGGTATCCGTATACGATTCCCTGGATTATCGGAATAAGAATACGTATCCGGTAAGGATCGCCAGAAGATAACGTAACCCTTCGTAAGGAGGGAGGACACCCCTTAAACTAGGAAGTCAATCTCGACGTTTAAGGAAGCTAGAGTCCTACTCGGGCATAAGTTCGTGTCCGGTATGACTCGAGGAGCTCCCTATAAAAGGATCAGTAATTATATAGAGGAAGACAGATGATTGAAGTCAAAACAAGTCTTTTAGGTCCAACAGATCTTTTGGGTCCAACAGGTCTTAGGAGCAATACAAGCCTGAAGCCATCCAGAAGCCCTAACGATTCCCACGAGAAGACCCGCCACCTCGAAGGAGTCGAGCCCCGTGGAACTAGTTGAGTTAGCCTCTGGATAGGTCTAGGGTAGCCACTAGCATACACATCCTTTGTAAGACACTATTTGATCAATATATACGAACATGACGTACGGTTGTTATCCTAAGGGAGGCCTGAACCTGTATAAAAAGAGTGTTTCTTTGCTGTCAGATCTCTTGGCCTTGTGCCCTAGGGGTCCCTACCCAACAAGTATCTTTGTCTCACGACTACCGTAAGATCGGCGGTTTACCAATCGTTGACAGATGGCGCCGACCGTGGGGACCTCTCCGGCTCAAGCCGTCAAGGAAATATCGGAGTCGGCAAGACGTGCAACTAGTCGCGATTAGCCCATGACGTCGACTGCACAGCCCTCCCCAGTTCAACCCGAGGAGGATGAAGCAAGTTCGGCGGGAAATCCGATTGCCTCCACGCACCGTACCGGGTACTCAGATCTGGGCTTCTATGACAACTTCGGCCCGATAGATCCGTATCCGGTAACTGATCGCGTAGATTTTGGAGAATACGCCACTGGCGAATACTCGGATTGCGAAGTTGATCACTTCAGAACCGAGTGTGCCAGCGCCCTCGGGGGAACGTTGGTGCTGAACGACGATTCCCCGGCAAGAGCGACCAGCCCGATGTTCGAGCTATCGCCTGCAACCTCTGAACGACCAAACGATCAAGATCCCACTCACATCCTTCCCGATGAGGAAGATACGATGGAGTGAAACTACACCTCATCTAATCCAGACCCTCTGAAAGGACCGAAGGTACCGACTAGAGGGGGGGTGAATAGGAGGCTAATAAAAATTACTTCTTTTAACTTGATTGATTAAGTTATGCCTTAGAAAGAAGCTAGGATCAGCTAGCTGTGTGACAGGTGAGTGACACGGGTATGTTATAAGGTGTTAAATAGCATGCAGCTGTCACACAGGTGCCTAACACAGGTGGTCTAAGACTTAGCAAATAAGTAGCAATCTATCTGCCTGTGTAATAGGTAACTGACTCAGGTGAGAGATAAGATATATAGCAACTGAGACACAGCTAGAGTAACACAGGTGTAAAGATGATCTTTAACAGATAAACAGATTAAGACTAAGATCACACAAGCAAGTAATTAACAGGTAAACAGAAGCAATGTAAGTAAGCACTCAGAGAGACAGGGTGTTTTTCACCGAAGTTCCCAACTCTCTGCAGAGTGGTACATCTCCGTTGGAGAAGCTACTCCGAAGAGATCGTCAGCACTAAATCGTGCTTGTTCTCTGAGTACCTGACGTTCAGGCCTCTTCCTTAGCTTGTGGAAGTCCTTTTGCTTGCAGCAGGTAGACTTCAATCAGCTTCATAAACTTACTGGTCCAGCCCACACAAGCTTGGGTGGTACCAACAACTCCTACACCCGTCTAGGAGCAGACACTCCAAGAGTAACAGATGAACCAGCAGTAATCTCTTGGAGGAACCTTTGCTCTTTGCTCAAAGCTCACACACTCACCCGAACTATCATTTAGGCTTTTGGCTTTTATTCGGTAGTTGGAGGCTTTGCAACGGTCGTATGTGATTCACAGGTTTTTGCAAGGTTGAGGACGAAGTCCTCCCCTGGTCTCCTATTTATAGGGTTCACAGGCACCCGACCGTTATACTGTTGCCATGTAGGATTAGTGAGCCACCGGTGTCAGCCACTGGTGACACAGCCAACCACTCCGCCCAACTATAACGGCTCGGGCAGACCGACACCTATGTCACCGACGGTACACACAGGTGAACCCTTAACTGACGCAACCTAGCTACTCAGCCCGGTCTTGGCACATGACATGCCCTCAGCATACAACACTCTCTGAAACCTATAAGGAGAGAACCTTCGACAGCCCTCTGATTCACCAGACCAGCTATCGCAGTGCAATTACCTTAGCATTTACAAGCTCTTCCCTAGTCCAGAGAAGTACCTGAGTCTTAGAGCACTAGACCACCCGTGACACACTGTGTCACATCGGTGACTCTAGCCCCTGGGGTTTTCTACCGCTTACACACTGACCCTCTGAGCATTGAGCAAAAGTTCCTTAGACAACTGATACTGATTGCATCCCTCTTGATAGTACAGGTTTTTCCTATGGACTCAAAGAAACTAGCAAATCTAGGCTTTATCTGCCCACCAACTGTAGTCACGGTCCTTGACGCATCAAGCCACCATCACCTTGCTTGCAACTCCTTGCACAGCACTGGCTTCTTCACAGCTGTGGCACAGCTGCCTAGCACCGCCATTCCTTAGTCCTGGAACTCACCCCTTGTACCTTTTGATGGTCATCATTCCCTCGATGACCCTTTTTCCTGGAACCTGTAAACCTGCTTACACTTCATGTAAACGTTAGATTCCAGTTTGAGTTGCCATTAACCATCAAAACCAACTTGGGGCCTAGATGCTCTTTCAATCTCCCCCTTTTGGTGGTTAGTGGCAACCCATTCAACAAATTCGCATAACAAATTTGAATAGAAGATATATGTGCAGGTTGTAGAGAATACACTCCCCCTGAAGCTGTGCACAAAAGATTTGCTTCTAACTTGCCAATATACAGATTATGATTCTGGATATGGATAGCATGTTCTTACAACTTACACTTTTATCAGTTCAGAATAATAAGTGTATCAGAGAATACTGAGCTGAACTGAAATATCTTTCTCTTGATGCATTTGCAATGACCAGAGCATATGATTAATCATGAGTATATAAATCAGAGCAAACAGACTAATCAGAGCAATAACAATCTAAACGTATGCATCAGAGCACTGGACATATGCATCAGAGCAACACAATTGACATACTGAAATATTTCAGCATCAGAGCAAAATGAGCAAAATAAGACTTAGTAATAGTTATAATCAAGGCAGAAGAATCAGAAATGAAATAAAACAAGCCTTTGATTACACCAGAAAATAATTTTGCTTTCTCCCCCTTTCTCTATTCTCTCCCTCTTACAACTCTCTCCCCTTTGTACGAAACTCTCCCCCTATGACTCCCCTATGTATGAATCTCTCCCCCTTTGACACTAAACACCAAGAAGGGGTGAGGAAGAGACACATTCAGAGCTTTGTCTTCAACAGCTGGAGAACTTCAGACATCTGAGCCTGCAATTGATCGACTTTGGAGTGCAGACTGGTGATTTCTGATCTGAGCCGAAGGTTCTCTCGGTGCAAAGCTGCAAACTGGATTGGCATTACTTTGTTCTGATAAGCTCTGGCTGCTGCTTGGGAAATCAGAGAGGAGGACAGAGTGCCATCTTCAGCTACCTGTGTCACAGATACTAACTCAGCTGGGCTAGCTGTGGGAGGATCAGCGGTGACACCGGTGGAGACTTGGAAATTACTTTGGAGTTAACTATATAAGATCGTAATTTATCACAAGCAAAAGCAACAGCTAGCAACTCCTTTTTAGTGGTAGCATAATTCTTTTGTGCATCAGTAAGAGTTCTACTAGCATAATGTATAACATTTAATTTCTTTTCAACTCTTGGGCCTAAGACAGCTCCTATAGCATAATCACTAGCATCACACATAATTTCAAAAAGCAAGTTCCAATCCAGTGGTTAAATAATAGGTGTAATTATAAGTGCCTTTTTAAGTGTATCAAAAGCCTCCACGCAGTCATTACCAAACTGAAATGGTACTTTCTTCTGCAAAAGATTTGTTATATGTTGAGAGATTCAAGAGAAATCTTTAATAAATCTTCTATGGAAACTAGCATGGTTGAGGAAACTTTGTATTCCTCTAACATCTCTAGGGTAAGGTAACATCTCAATGGCTTCAATATTACCATTGTCAGCTTCAGTGTCTTTATCTAAAATTTTATGTACAAGAACAATTCTTTCTGTAACCATAAAATGACATTTTCCCAATTAAGGACAAGATTAATGTCCTCACATCTGTGCAAAACTTTATTTAGGTTATGTAGGAAATTATCAAATGAAGTTCCATAAACCAAAAAATAATCCATAAAGACTTCCATAATATTTTCAACAAAATTAGCAAAAAGGCAGTGATGCAACACTAAAAAATAGCAGGGGAATTGCATAAACGAAAAGGCACTCTATGACAAGCATAAGTACCAAAAGGACATGTAAAAGTAGTCTTCTCTTGATCTTCAGGGTGCACTACAATTTGTGAATCCATAATATCCATACAAATAACAAAAGTGACAATGATTTGTAAGCCTTTCTAGCATTTGATCTATAAAGGGTAAAGGATAATGATCTTTTCTCATGGCTTAGTTCAATTTTCTGTAATCAATGCACATGCGGTACCCAATAAAATTGTCCTAGTTGGAATTAGTTCACTTTCTTTATTAGGAACCATGGTAAATCCTCCTTTCTTTGGAACAAAATTCACTGGACTAACCCATCTACTATCAGATATAGGATAAATAGTGTCAGCATCTAAAAGTTGGATTACTTCTTTTCTTACCACATCTTGCATCTTAGGGTTGAGTTGGCATTTTGATATCGGTTTGTCTCCTTCCTCCATATGTATACGATGCATGCATAGTGAGAGATCAATTCCTTTAAGACCATCCAATGTGTATCCAAAAGCCTTGTAGTGCTTTCTGAGCACTTTCATTAATTTTTCCACTTTGAAATCTGTGGTGAGAGCTAATAATAACAGGGTTCATCTCTTTATCATCTACAAATGCATACCTCAAATTCCCTAATAGTGTTTTAAGTTCTAGTTTAGGAGTTTCTTCTTCTTTCTCCTCTTGAGGTGCCTCTGGTACTTCAAACTTTCCTTTAATTGGTGATTCCATCCTTTCATCTCGTGCTTGATCACATGCATACTTTTCCTAGTCCTCTTCTGAAGTTTCTTGATCCAAAAGACTTCTTTCTAAACAATTTGCAGGAGTAATTAGGCATACAGAGGATAATGGTGTCACCACGTCCTCCTCTGGGAGCTCCTTGCAATAATGATTAGTAACAAACTTCAAGAATGGGAATTGAAGCTTGTCCATTTAAAAACTAAGGGTGATACTCTCCTTTTTGCAATCTGTTTTTGCTTTTGTAGTGCTTAGGAATGGTCTTCCAAATATAATAAGACAAAAGGAGTCTTTAGAAATATCAATAACCACTAAATCAATAAGCTAAACAAACCTTCCAACTAAAATCTGAATATTACGAAGAATACCATCATGCTTTTTGTAAGTTTATTAACAAGTCTAATAAGCATATCAGTCGGTTTAATCTTTGCTGGATAAATTGCTTCCTTAATCTCTTCAAATATAGAATAGGAAATAACACTGACGCTCAAACCAAGATCACACAAACCATAATAAGTATCACTAAAGGAACAAGGAATAATAGGTTTATCGAAATTTTTACCTTTAGCATTACCTTTGACTAAAGAAGTGGCATATGCTTCCACAATAATAACTTGGTCAATTTGAAGGTCCTCAAATACTAATTCCTTAACCACATTCACATAAAGCTTTACCCTTGCTTCACTTATATCTGGTTTCTTTATCTTCTTTGTTGGGATCTTCTCTTCCAGAGTTTATGTTGCATCACTCTTAGTGGATAAGGAAGAGACACTTCGTATAGTTGATCTCACGTTCCTGCAACATCTTGGTGGAATGATTTGCAATAGTTACATTAGCAGTTGTTTCTTTAATCAATTCCTTGTAGGCAAACAAAGTTTTCTTAAGTAGATCCAAATGTTCAGCAAAAGTTTTAGCAATTCTAATTAACACATCAGGATCAATATAAAGTTCTTTGCTCAATTCCTCTATTTTACCAAATTTAGCGAAGGACTCAACACATTCATATTCTGGAATTGTACCTTCTTCACTACCTGTGTCGAGTTCCCAAGTTTCTTGATTTGCATAGATACGGTCCATTAAATCCCAAGCATTTTAGTATTATAATGCATAAAAGCACCTCCAGATGCAAGGTCAACATTCTGTTTGCTTAAATCATTAAGTCCTCCATAAAAAATCAGCCAATCATAAATATTATGGTGGGGAAATTCTCTCAAGAAAGACTTATACCTTTTATAAGCTCTGATCATACTCTCAACTAGTTTCTGTCTAAAAGTGAAAATATGCATCGTAGCACCATAAGTTTTCTTCTCACGATAAGAACGAGCTAGAAAAGCAATTGATAATGCATAGCACGTAGTAAAAGAGTCAAGAGGATGAGTACATAATCATATCAAAGCTTTATCTTTTAAGGACATAGCAAATAATTTCAACATGATTAGACAAAAATCTACCAAATGTTAATTTCTATGGGTTTTATTCTCCTTTGCTGCAAAAAGGATTTTCTCGCAACATAGATATTAGCACTGGATTTATCTCAAAACTTTCCTCGTTTGCAGTAGGACTAACACTAGAATAAATATTAGAAATTTTTGGCATTGATTTTACAATAATAACTAATTGATTAATAGACTCTAGTCGAGCCATAAAAAACTTAATAAAGCAAATAAATAGAATACTTAATGAAAATAACAGTACTCAATACAATTATCAATAGCACTTCACTCCACGACAATGGTGCCAGAAAAAGAGCTTGATGTCCTGCAAGTGCATAGGGTAGGTTGAAACTAGTTTTTGATAAGTAAGAGTATCATATCCACAAGGAACACAATGAACTGGTAGGTTTGTTTAAATATTGTTTCTTCGTGGAGCCTACACATATTTTATTGAGTAGTAAAATGGCATGTCGGTAATGGAGGTGTATAAAATGGATATGGTGATAGTAGAAAATATAAAGTAAAAACAAGGACAGTTGCAACAATTATAAAGGCATTCATGAGAGAAATGGTTTCACCACTGACCATGTATAGATAGTAGATGAGAATAATTTGTGTAAATAATAATAATTTATGAGAGCGGAGCCTTATAAAGATGTACCTTGAACATCGGACACACATCCCTCGCAACCACTGTCTCGCCCCAATGTCCAATTGGCAAGCGAGGCAATTAAGGTCACCTATGGTAACAGTGTAAAGTAGAAAACCTAAAAGATCCAGGGGTTCAAGGTAGCTTCTGTCACCGCGGTAACTTTAATCCCTTCTCCCTTAAGCGTTGGCATCCATCATGTCCCGAAGGCAACATGGTGAATAGTTGACATGGTACACCGCTATGAAGAATATCATCACAATCATATAACATAGCACAAATAAATTATTGCATCTCAATCACAACTTGGTTAGGGCTACCCCATAAACTCAAGAACTAAATGAACTACTGAAGAGATTGATCACAAGGCATGAATGAAGTGTGGAAATTGAATATCATGGTTGAATGAGCAAGAGTAATCTAAGAACATATCCACAAACATAAAGTACGGATGGAACAAGTTTGAAGATCAATCTAGATGGAGAAACCGAAGGAAATGATGATGGAGATGATTCAACTATCTTCCTCGTGATCTCTCTAGATGAAGATGGATGCCCTTATGGTATAGATCTCATCTCGGGCAGTCTTCTTCTCTCTGGGGCGTATTGATCTATCTTCTCTCTGTTTTCCTCTCTATTTCACCTCTCTTGCCTCATAGGAATTTTTTCTCCCTATATGGTCGCTACCACCAGGTAGGCTTTGATGAGGTGATTCTCCTGGAGGGTAGTATGACCAGGCAGTACAAGCGAGTGTGCTAGTATCATTGGTCAACTAGCCTTCTGGAGACTCTGATCGTGATGGGGTTTCTTCTAGGAGTCTTCTCTTGGCGTGTAGATGACGTGTGTATATTTGGTTTGCCCAGAAAACTCTTTGATTTAATTGAATTCCTAAATTATCCTCCTGAAGAGTCTTAATCTGCCTTCACAGCGGACTGCATCAAAACATCAGTAATTATTTTAAGAAGCAACTAAAAACTATAACTAATTATGCATGAATTGAATAAAACATGTATGCAAAATATGCGCATCAACTACAAATGAAAGGGAGGCTTCTCATCGGCAAGCCTCTTGAGGAAAGAGCACGATTCGATGCTGGTTTCAATCGTTGGATCAAGCTTCCTCAACGGAGACGTAGGATCTCACCAAAGATTTGACCTTCGACAACAAATCCCCATGTTTTCCGTGTTTGCATCTCTTTCCTTACATGTTGTTATTTAGGTCTTCAGTTTTACTTATTGCTATCTTGTCTTGCCACTAGCTACTAGGTCATATTTTTCATAATTAGGATTAACTTTTAAACTAGTCTATTCACCCCCTCCTTTAGACTATATCCTTGATCCTTCACCAACGCACCACATTTATGCAAGTATGTTGCTGATTCTAATAGGGCGTGATAGTCCTGAGTTTTCTCTCAACATCACGACCCCTTGCGCTCTTCTCCTTGAGAGAATTGGGCATTAACATTTCTGAATATAGCTCTGCGGGGAGCTCGATGAAAATCTAGGTTTCATGATCGATATCTTCATATCTTCTACTAGAAGTAGAGTCAAGGAATGTTGTGTACTTTCCTGTAAGTTTCTTGCCAGTTCAATATTTTTCACATCCAGAGTGGAAATGATATTTAGAATCATCTCCTCATTCAGGCTAATTAGGAAATGGCGCCTAATGGGTAGGCGGCCCATCTACCTCATTTC
Organism: Stipa capillata; assembly: GCA_019208055.1. Classification (NCBI taxonomy): domain Eukaryota; kingdom Viridiplantae; phylum Streptophyta; class Magnoliopsida; order Poales; family Poaceae; genus Stipa; species Stipa capillata. The sequence goes on from JAGXJF010002308.1 coordinate 16,160, forward strand.
TCCATATTTTTTTCTTTCTCTTTTTCCTTCCCTCCACCATCCAGCCCATGTGTTAGATGGGCTACTGTGCTACCTGGGCCCGTCGCCCATCCGGCTTGCGTGGACTACCCACATTCCTTGTAGTGGGGGTCACGTATAAGGCTATCAACCCTAGCCGTCCGACCATGCCTTGTCGACAATGGCCACCGAAGCGCTGGGGGCGGCATGACCTGCTACGGGACGGCCAACGGAGGTGATGCATTTGGGCAGCGCTCCAGCATGGGTGGAGGACGCATGTGGGGAACAGGCACCGTGTGGCTCATGTGGGAGCGGTAGTATGCGGTTGGGCCTGCCGGGAGTGGCGACCGTTGCAATGGCACGTCATGAGAAGGTGACGAAGAGGAAATGGGCATGGCAAGGTGATCACGCAAAGTAGCGAATCTTATCGGCACGATGGCAACAGCTACCTGGTGCTTGACGTGGTGCGTCGAGGCCATCGGCTGCACATAGTCATGTGGGGTGGCTTGGTGCACGCTGACCTCGAACAGGAGGACGTAGGCGACAACATGGACGGTGTGGGCGCGAGCACCAGCTATTAGCGTGGCCATGCTGTAGACTATGTGTTCAGGCATGCATTGGCCAGGGTGTGCAGCATCGATGCGACTACTTGCAAGCAGGCATGGTGCTGGTTGTGAGGCCATGCAGGACGGGGCGTTGTGTATGCACCGTGTGCGTGCGGTTCGCGTGCTGCAAGGTGGTTGGCCCGTCCGGAGTGCGTGTGCGGCCTGGGCAGTGGTGTAGCACCGTGTGCATTGTTGTTGGTGTGTGCATGTGGTGCTCTCTGTGGTCGTGCAATACTCGTGCATATGCAGTCATCCAATCCACTGATCAGATTAGTTTAATCCCATATGCTACGTTCGGTTTGCTCTGTTGTTTCCAGTGCAGGTGATTCCAAATTCTTTTACAGCAGAACCCACTATAGATTAAATAGGAATAGAAAACTAGTGTTCTCTCGCTTCACCACAAATGCTTCGCACGAGCTCTTCCGCTGCTGAACAGATCGACTTCCACCAGCCCCTTCCTCCCCTTCTCCATCAACTCCAAACCAAAATCTTCTCAAATCTAACTCCTCTCCACCCGTCCTCTATTCGTGTTCTTGGATACAATGATGATGTGAGGGTTCCACCCATGTCAGTCCATGACAAACGTCATCAATGTGTACCGCTCGCTCGGCGGCAGCTGCATGATAGTGAGCAACTTGAGCAGCGGCTGCACGGTGGTGCGCGACAGCGAGCGATTCGAGCGGCGGCTCCGCGACAGCCAGCAACTCAAGTGGCGGCTAAACAATGGCCAGCAATTTGTATGGCGACTCCACTACTGCAACCTACTCGATCAGCAATTGGTTTCAGAATGCTGTAGTTTTTCAGATGGAATGAGTGGTCCAATGGTAATCTATAGTTTTTCAAATGGAATGACTGGTGTGGCTTTTTTCAGAAGTGGAGTTGGTTGGTAGTTGAACTGGAAAATAAATTACTGTTGATTGAATGGGCACGGTTTGGCCTGCACTTGGGCGCATGTAATATTTTATTGGTTTAGCAAAGTGGGCATCGAAACACAAAACTGGTTAAGTTTTTTTGGATTTGGAACGGGTGTGTGCAATGGAGGGCCTCGGTGCCAAATCTCAAAATATGTATTTGACCATGCTTTTGCACCACTTTGTGGATCCCTTCTGTATTGATCGATCTATTCTTTCTGACACTCGCACGTGTGTGCACAACTATTGCACGGCGTCATGCCCGACGTGGTTGTGGGCAGCGTGACGTGGCTGTGAGGTGGCTCTACTCGTGCGGGAGCACACATGCGCGTGCGGGCATATGTTCCATGATTCAATCTACAATCCCCTGATGCAAATAGACCACACCATCGACATTTGTCAATGATTGCGAGTCGGTTATGTGGTCTAGCGAGTATTTTGTTTCATGAAATTTTTCACTCAAATGCAAGTATGAATATGAAAATAGAGTCTACAATATGAGATCATGCGTGAAATACAAATAATTCTAGAAAATACAAACATCTAATGATCTATTTTTGATGTTACCTTTCCATACACCTAGATTGAGGTGTAGAGCTTCGTGCTGATAATCCGTGCTGACAAGAGATTATGAGGCATGATCATAAACGTAGAAGAAGAAGTAGCCGAAAAAAATCATCGAGCACTATAGATACACTTACATAATAAGTAAAACTGAAAACATAAAAATATAGACTAGAGCTCTTTCTGTTTATTCCCATCTCAACGGTCCCGTTACAATGGAATTCAGAGTGCCTGGGATCGGTCGAGAGCCTCACCATCCCTGGCGAGTAAAACTGCTGCTGTCCACGACGCCCTTCACGACTGGGACAAGTCTGTTTTGAAGGGTCTGAGGAATCGCCTTCGTTTTCTTCAGAGAAAGCTGAATAGGGTTATGTCTGGCCCGTTGTCGGACGAAGCATATGATCAACAGAGGGAGATTCTATTGAAGATGGAGCAGTTACTGGAGCAAGAAGAGTTATATTGGGTTCAACGAGGCCGGGCGAATTGGCTGCTTCATGGTGACCGGAACACAGCTTTCTTCCATGGCTGCGCAAATACAAGGAAAAAGAAGAACTTCATAAAGAGATTACAGACCGATTCGGGTGAGTGGGCTGAAGATCAGAGCCACCTCATGAATTTTGTCTCTGGCTATTTTGCTCGATTATTTACGGCGGAAGTACATGAGCCGGATCAAGCTGTTTTTGATGCAATCCTACCGTGTGTGAATCAAGGAATGAACGAGCTTCTTACGGCCCCTTACACTCGAGAGGAAGTGAAGACGGCGCTATTTAATATTTGCGATCTTAAGGCTCCTGGTCCAGACGGCCTCCATGCTATCTTCTATAAGCGATTTTGGCATATCATTGGGGAGGATTTGACTAACGAGGTATTGCTAGCGGTGAACTCAGGGACTGTGCCTGAGGGTTGGAATAATACTACCATAGTCCTGATTCCCAAGGTAGACAACCCAACTCTAGTTACTCAGTTCCGGCCAATTAGTTTTATGTAATGTTGTCTACAAAGTCATCTCAAAGCTTTTAGCAAACCGCCTGAAATCAGTATTGCCAGAAATCATTTCCCAGACACAGAGTGCCTTCGTACCTGGGAGATTGATCACGGACAATGTTTTAGTGGCATACGAGTGTTACCATTATCTGAAGAAGCGAAGGGAGGGACGAGATGGTTACTGTGCGGTCAAGTTAGACATGCATAAGGCTTACGATCGGGTTGAGTGGAGCTTCCTGGAAAAGATTCTATTACGGCTGGGGTTTGATAATACCTGGGTTCAGATGGTAATGGCTTGTGTAACCTCGGTCAGATATCAGATACGGTTTAATAACCAAGTTTCTGAATTAATCTATCCGACTCGGGGGCTTCGGCAGGGCGATCCTATATCACCATATCTGTTCCTTTTATGCGCTGAAGGATTAACTAGACTGCTTAAAGCGGAGGAAGAGGCGAACAATTTGATTGGCATCAAGGTGTGCAGATCAGCCCCGTCGATCTCTCATCTATTGTTTGCTGACGACTCCTTGATTCTCATGAAGGCTGATGATAGGAACGCTTCTTCTCTGCGACGAGTGCTTGATAAATACTGCGCTGCCTCTGGTCAGTTGGTAAGTGAGGCAAAATCATCAATCTTTTTCAGTCCTTGCACCCCGGCTGATACAAGGGCTAGTATTTGCAATACTCTGAATATTCAGACTGAGGCTATTACTGATAAATATCTCGGCCTACCTCCACTGGTTGGAGTTGATCGGGTGGACTGCTTTCAACACCTCATTGACCGGGTCTGTGTCACACCTCGGTTTTCCAAAACCCGAAAATTAGGGCCAACAAAAAACTTTTTCGTTAATAATGTCAGCTGGAAACACGCCCAATTAAAACTTTAGTTTAAATCTTGGTATAGCTAAATACCAAAACGTGAAAACCCTCATTCTTGATTTTATCGATCTCCGTTTGTCAAAACCCTAATACCCCGAAACATCGTCCGACAACGCGGACCATCCCGTTCAACACTTGACCCCATATGTGGTCGCTTACTCTTGCGTTCCCACCACCAGTGCCCCTCCGGCATCCATCCCCTTCCTCCCTAGCCGGTACCCAGTCACCAACCCGTCCCCAGCCGAGACAAATATTTTACCTCGAGTCCCGTGTCTCTGCCTCATCTTGCCGCGCTTCGAAAACCATAACCCTAGCTTCCGACCATTTCCGTCTGCTTAGAATTTCAATTCTTCCGAAACCCTAAATCCGAGCTCCCGGATTATTTTCTTCCTATTTAGATCCAATCTCCCCGAAAACCCTAACTCATCTTTAATTCTGCCGCAATCCTATGCAATACTTTCCAGACCCTAGTCGCCATGGCCCTGCCTTTATCCTAACCCCGTCGCCACCCTATATACGTGCTTAAAATCTTCCCAAGTGTATGTGGGCACATACACCCCAAACCCTATTTTGTCTTTCCCGGTAAAACCCATAACCACCACGAGTATTTTTCCTCTCCTTACCACATGACATAAAAATATCTTTCCCATCTCTACCAGGTTACCATACTAGATATAAAATATCTATCCTTTTCACCTTTCTACCCAGTAACCATTCAGCCTCTTACCGTGCAGCCAGTAATTCTTTTTCCTATGGTCGAAACTTGATTTACCGTTCGGTACCAAGTCTCCACTGCAACCACATCAATTTCCAAGCACCCGTGCCCTGTTCTTAATCCTCCTCACTGCAATACAATGACCAGCATGGGCTCCTTTTTCTATACAATCCAGGGACTGACACTTTTACTTCTCACTCTCCCTCCTCTAGTCCCATCAATAATGCACGGTACCCCTTGCCATTTCTTTTCACCGCAGCAAAACGGTGCCTAACTCCACTGGACTCCTACAGCATCAACAAGGAATTCAGGACACTTTGCTTATTCCAGCACAGCCCGACCAGTTTCCTTTTCATTCTACACACCAAGTGCTTGTCCAGCTCACAGCTCATCTTTGCTTCCCTCGGTTTCCTCACCTGCACCCTGCATGCACGAGAGATCGCATCAACGTCGAATACGTGCCTCTGTTTTTGCAGCAGCACGATCACTTCCTTGCAACTGTGACTCCTTCTATTGCTGGACGCAACCCATTCCATCCGTGCATGCGCTGGCCGCGTACCAGACATGCACAGCCCGACCACCGTACCAGGCAACTCGCCGTCCCCTCCACGCCACCAGCACTCGTCACCCGTCTTTCCTTCTTCCTGTGGCCACAGCCAAGCCCAGTTAGGTCCCATCCCCCAGCTCAGAGCCACCACAGCCTCAGTACGAGCTTGGACCTTCGATCTCATCACCAGCAATGTAGACGAGCAGTGCCTCAGTGCACTTCAGCCACCGCCATCTATGTAAGAGCAACTGGCCGAGCTCTCCACCTCATCCCAATCGCCAGTTCCTTCCCCATTAGCCCCAACTTCCTCCCATCTGCCACTGAAGTCTCACTCCCGAACGAGCTCAAGCCGCCACCATGCCCGCAAGCTCGAGCTCCAATCCCACATGATACACCCAATACCGAATCCCCTCTGTCCCACACCAAATCGAGCCGCCCCAATCTCCATTCGCTAACTAGCCGGCGCCAACTCAGTCCCCAGCTCCTCCTCTCCCAAAGCCGCCCTCACACTTCCAGATCCGCCGCCGTGAGGAAGCTCCCCAAGCACCGTGAGCCTTGCTCCTCTGCCCGCCGACCGCCCCAAGCCACCAGGCGCCGCTCTCTTGCCGCCCTGGCCCAACTCCACGCCACCGGTGGGCCTTAGCGCCACGCAGCCCCACGCCAGCTCGCCCTCAAGCACCACTCCGCCGCTGCCTCCAGTAAGCACCGTCCGCCGTACTCGAGCAACCCAAGGCCCCACCACTTCGGCGCCGCTACCCCCCCAGCCACCGGCTAAGCAGCTCGCCGCCGCCGGACCCTCCCCGAGCAGCTCCCCGAGTCGCCGCTTCTCTCAGCACCGAGCGCCGCCCTCCGACCACAGAGCTCGGGCCGCCACCGGTAGGGCGTCTCTGCCAATCGCCCGAGTCCCCACATGCCGTCGTCGGCGCCTACCCTCTCCCCTGTTCTTTATTTCTTTCCTTCGGCAGCATCCCTCTGCACTGCTTGGAGATAGCTAATAACTGAGTTCATTTAATTAATTAACCCCGCACGTCAGCAAGCATCTGAACGTTAACTGGATAGTTAATTAGAGATTAGCTAGTTAGTTGGGTAATTAGCTAGTCAGTTAGTGAGCTAGTTAATTAGTTAACTAACTAGTTAGTTAATTAATTAGTAAGTAGATAGTTAGCTAGCTAGTTAGATTAGTTCATTAATTAGCTGGTCAGTTAGCTCGCTAGTTGGTTGGTTAGCTAGTGTAGTTAGTTCACTGACTAGCTAGGCAATCGCTGCTAAGATAATAACCAATAACGTTTCGACCCATTTAGTAGCCAGTTAATTGAGGTCAGTTGTGTAAACGGCAAGTAGTTGCAGGTGATATCCGATGATTAGGGCTAAGAAATATTTCATATACAAGTAATGGTTGCACTGTTCGGATAATGTTTAACCAATGTGCTAACGCTGGGAATAGTTAAACGAGCCAGCACGTACACTGTTGAAATAGAGGATATGTGGATCGCAGTGTGTTGCCATTAGAAGCATATTTGAGGACTGTGATCATTGGCTAGCAGTAGGGTCCAGATCTTTTACATCGGTAACCACCATGTGTGGTAGCTATGTTTATCCGGATAACCTAAAGCCCGATTCTTTTATTCTGAAGCCCTGCCGCCACGGCAGCTACTTCTTTCATCGCGACAAGCTACTGTCGCAGCTCCTTTGCCCTGTCGCGGCAACCTCTTTTCCCCGCCGCGACAGCAACGCGGCAACCTCTCCGTCACCATGACAGTACCCCGCCACGACAATGTCTCCCCGCCGCGACATCCCTTTTTGTCCACCGCGGCAGCATCGCGGCAAGTCATTCACTGCCGCGACAAGCCAGTCCCCGCCGCGGCAAAGCTATGCCCCTACCGTGGCAGCGCCGCGACAGCCCCTCTTCCGCCGCGGCAACTGCCGTTGTCACCTTCCTCTGCCACGGCAAGCCTCTACCGTCGCCGCATTGTTCCTACCGCAGCAAAACCTTGTCCCTGCTGCCTAACTCCTGCCATGTCAAGCCACCATCGCCGCCACCTTGCTCCTGCTGTGGCAGCGAGCCGTCTCCGCGCCCTTTAATTCTTATAGCTCCTTAGAATCAAATAGTTTGTCAGGAGCGTTATGATTTCATGTGCTGAAATTTCTGATTCAATGTTATTTGGTTCTTCCTTGCCTCGTTGATTTATTCGCCGTTCTTTTCGACGTGTAGATACAACGTTAGGAATTATCGCGCGAAGGAACTCGGACAACTGCCGGATCGAATTCAAGACCGAGCCCCGGACAACTCGCCAGGCAAGCATTCCCACCTCGATCATGTCGAAATCCCATATATGCAAAGTTATGAATATCTTGTTTACGAACTCTGCATGCTATGTGTTTAATATCGATATTTTATGTAGAGGTAGTTATACCCATTAGTTGCACGATACCTAGGTCCGAATATCCTTCCTTGTAACCCTAGGTATATTCAGCGGTTGACTCTCGACCGTCGAATAATTAAGGTTATAGGTGTTAACCATGCTTAGCCCTGCTATAGTCAAAAACCAGGTTTTAAACATCCCGTTGGGATATGGGAAAACAAACCCTCGGATGGCATATGCTGTCCGAGGTGACTTTCACAAATAAAGGTTTATCACAAATCAAAAGAAAAGAGGAGATGATTTGGATTCGGGTAGGAATGTTAAGTGATGTTCAGGGATGTAGAACATTGGTTGGAGCCATGACCGTCCGGGACGTCATGGGGTCGGGAAATGGAGTCCTACTCGAATCAGTTAAGGACCGAGCCTAAGTGCCGCTAAACCGGTTCCATTACCGTACGTCCACATGTCCTTTATGGGAAGGACTTGGCTTAGTACCCCGGCAAGTATTAGGGTTTGGACCCGTGGGAAGTAGGAAGTTAGTGCTAGGTGTTTTAAGTCCTAGAGGATCCACCTACGCCAGGCGGGAGGTGCTGATACGACACAAAGGTGGAGAGCCCCAATTTGATGTCCAGGACATGCAAACTTGGGTATTCACCTAGCGGGTCCAACTCTGGTATGGAAGCGGGCGAAAGGTCTCGTTGTACAAGCCCTGGACACATGCGGCGCGCAGCATGCCCAGGGGGAACTACATCTTGTGGGTAAAGCCGTACAACCTCTGCAGAGTGTTAAAAACTATTCGAATAGCCGCGTCCTCGGTTATGGACATGAACTGGCAAGGCCACACACTGGTTAGACTAAGTGTTGTTTGCGAAAGCATGAGAAAAGGGATTAAGGACGTGGGCATGATGTGTCCACAGAGGGCAATTTACGCTACAGGCTGGTAGCAAGGAATTGCCGGAGGAGTAGGCTAGCCGTGTGATTCGGGATACACGGGCTGAGCCAGGGGCACTCGCTGAGCTATCCAGGATAGTGTCAATCGAGTGTGGTACCGAGAAGCTAGACATGTTGCCCAGGGTAATATGGTCTGAGCTGTCTCGAGGATTGTAAGGAGGTAGCCGGGTCTACCTCGGGAGGATTCTGTTCTTTTTACTTTAAACAGTTTTATTAAATTGCTTTTGAATCTACTATTCAAGTATTTCAATTATGCACTTATTTTTCCGCACATTAATCAGCTTAGAGTAGAGCTATTCCTTGTTTATCCTCTGCATGAATTATTTTCCGTATACTCCTTCCTGTGGGAATAGCTTGCGAGTACATTCAATGTACTCACCTGGCTTGTTGATTTGGCCAGACAAAGGAGACGTCAGATCCGAAGAAGAAATCACGATCGCAAACGCTAGGGCATAATCCCAGTCAGTTGCCTGACGGGTATGGCTTACTGATGGGCCGCAACTCCGCTGGATTTTCCGCTGCAAGTTCATAGCCGTTGGGCTACAGGTATCAGATTATCGACCTTAACGGTCTATTTCATTATTTACGCATGTATGACGATGATATACAGGTTAACTCGTGTGTATCGGCTACTGATCCAGGGACCGGTACAGTGATCACGAGGGAGTTCCCGGCTTAAAAACCGGGGGCGTCACAGTCTGCAACAAGCTGAGTGGTTGGAAAGAAAAGAAATTGTCTCTCGGAGGTAAGGAAGTCCTTTTGAAGGCGGTTGCTCAGGCGATACCTGCGTATGCCATGTCTGTTTTTAAGCTCCCCAAACAAGTATGCAACGGGATCACAGCTGCTCTATCCCGATACTGGTGGGGAGATGATGATGGACATAAGCACATGCATTGGTTCGCCTGGTGGAAACTGTCTATCCCAAAGAAGAAAGGGGGAATGGGCTTCCGAGATTTGCACTGTTTCAACTTGGCCATGCTTGCAAAGCAGTGCTGGCGTCTTCTATCCAACCCACTTTCCTTATGTGCTTTAGTCCTCCGGGCGAAGTATTTTCCTTCGGGTGATCTGTTAAACTGCAAGCTGAAGAAGGGAAGTTCTTATACATGGCAAAGTCTTTGGGCCGGAATTCATACTTTTAAGCGAGGACATATTTGGAGAGTGGGAGATGGATCTAAGATCAATATTTGGGATGATCCCTGGATCCCGGCCAGTCCAAATAGGCGCATCATGACAAGAAGAGGCTCAATTGGTCTGTCTAAAGTTTCGGATCTGATCAATGCTGACACCCGGTCCTGGGATGAGCATTTAGTTCGGAATATTTTTGGCCTGTGGATGCTAACCGTATCCTAAACATCCCTCTCCCTTTGGGCATGATGGAGGATTTTGTTTCTTGGCATTTCACGAAGAACGGCCGCTTTTCCGTAAAATCAGCCTACCACGCAGAATGGGAACATCAACATGGCCAGAAACTTCGTCAGCAAGTGTTCTTAAGTACCTCTGAAAATAACCTGGTCTGGAAGACCGTGTGGTCTTTGAACGTCCCGGCGAAAGTGAAAATTCTCTGTTGGAGAGTTCTCCTTGGAGCCCTGCCTTGTGCCGGTGTTCTCGCTAATCGGCACATGATCAGCTCAGGCCAATGCATGCTGTGCCATCTTGATTGCGAAAGTATTCGTCATGCTCTGTTCCTTTGCCCGCGAGTTCAAGAAATTTGGGCACATCTGGGTTTAGCTGAGGTCATAGATAAAGCATGTAGGGTGGACCGAGCTGGTTCTTCAGTGCTGGAAGTCCTTTTCCATGACAAGCTTGCACAGGCGCCTCTTCTCCCGGAAATAGACAGGACGGACTTGATTGCGGTGGCGATTTGGTATATTTGGTGGGAGCGACGGCGGGCAACTCATGGCGAGTCCGTCCAATGCCCGGCCCGTTCCGCTCAGGCCATCTCAGTGTTGGCGCTAAACTATGCCAAAGCAAAGAAGAAGAAATCGGGTATACTACGGCACGGCTGGACAAAACCTCCGGAGAATCATGTCAAGTTGAATGTTCACGGTTCTTTTCTCACTAATGAAGGTAGGGAGTCTTCGGGGGCAATCCTTCGGGATGAGAACGGCCTTTTCCTTGCGGCAAGTTATCGTGGCATTCCCTACGTCAGTCATGCTCACCTAGCTGAAGCTTACGCTCTTCGAGATGGCCTTCTTCTAGCGACACAATTGGGGTGCAATCGGATAATTGTCAATTCGGATAGCACAGAGGTGATTGACGCGATGAATAATGGCGGGAGCTCTCAGGGCCAAGAAGCAGCTATTTTTGATGTTTGTGCTTCCCTCTGCCATAATTTTACCTCCGTATCGTTTGACCATTGTCCTAGAGAGGCTAATTGGGTTGCTCATGTTTTTAGCTCAAAAGGCGGAGGGTTCTCAGCCGTGTGTGTGGCTTGGGGATCCGCCGCACTTTATTGTGTCGTTTATTGCCGAAGATGTAACCTTTTTATAATTTTAATATATCCCATCCCGTTTACCTCAAAAAAAAGTCATTTTAGACATGATTCCTCAACAGTTTTATCGAAGTAAGAGTCCAAGAAAATTGTGATGCCCGCTAACTTAGAAGGCAAGGAAGCGGCTCGTTAACACCGGCCACGAGAACGGCCCCCTCCCATAAGTCGCCCAATCACTCGCCCCGACCCACCCAGAGAAAAGCCAACAACACACCGCACACGCGCGCGCCCAGAAAACACACAGGAACAGTGGAAAGAGAAGAGAGGAAAAAAAGCCGGAAAAAATCACGAACGGGAGGGGAAAAAGAGAGGAGCGCGAGCAAAAGAGAAGCCAAGCTAGGGTTTCGATTCCGCCATGGAGGCAGGCGATGCGTGGGGCCGCTCCTCCTCCTCCTCCTCTGCCGCCGTTGCCGCAAGGCGCCTGCAGTCCCGCTACGGTACGATCGATCGGTTGATTTGATTTGCTGCTGGGTTACAGTTCGGTTGGCTTTTGATTTGACGTGTGGCTGATGCGTGATGGTTGTGGTGGTTCCTCAGATCTGTACATGGGGTTCGACGAGGTGGACGCCGGCGGGGAGGAGGTGGAGGCTCGCGGGGCGGAGGCCTACAACTGCCCCTTTTGCGGCGAGGACTTCGACTTCGTCGGGCTATGCTGCCACATCGACGACGAGCACGCCGTCGAGGCCAAGAGCGGGGTATGTCGTCTCGCCCGATCTGATGATACCTGTTGTTGTGATTCATTGAGTTGGGTTCTTTTTTAGCCTTTTGACGTGATTTAGCGGAAATGCGCGATTTTTACGCATGTGTAGCGAGGTTAATTTTTTTAAGGATGTGTACTGCTGGAGGGTGGAGATGTTGATAATTTGCAATTAAGATGGTTATATGGAACTTGCATGTTTTAGTGGTTGGAAATATAACTTGTATTTGTAATTTGGATGTGGAATAGGTTTAGTGTGTTCTGGATTCCTGGAAGGATGAGACTTTTGAACTGCTGGGAAATTCATTTTTATTTCTACGGTAGTTTGGTTGAAAATTAGAAATCAAGTTCTTTTTAGGGTGGTTATGTTACTAATCAGACTGTGATGGATTGAAAGAAAAGCTCAATTTTTTATGGTCTAGTTGGTTGGAATTATGTGTTGGGGTTGGCCCCTGGGGTTCCCGTAGGTGTCTTTCTGTGCTGGGTTCTTAGTTATTATGTTTGTTGGGAAGTGGTTGGTTTTGATTTTGGGGTTTATTTGGGGTTTTTGTCTGATGTATTAGTTGAAATTTTTGTCTTTTGGGAAGGTTTGGTTGGGGATGTAGTTCCTTTTGGATATATTTGGTATTGTTGGTTCGGAAGTGATGAGAAGAGCTGTGTAATAATTCTGCGTTATGACTAGCTTTCTTGTTCTTAGTCTCAGCCCCTCTTTTCTTCAATTTGGTTCCCAACCTTTCGCTACTTTTTTTCTTCTTAAGAATTCAAGTTCTAAGCTCTGTATTGTAAAAGCACACCCATCTCTGTATTGTAAGAATTCAAGTTCTATGCTCTGTATTGTGCATTATTGATTTGTTGCATTGTTTGAGGTCTAGCTGGTAGATAGGCCGTTTTGTTCGCTGTGTAGTTAAGACTTTTTACTCATTTTATAAGATTTGATGTAAGCAGTGTTAGCTGTTTTTACCTTGCCGGCATAAGTGAGAGTATGCCTATACAATGAATTCAAACAATAAACACTCATGGAGTTTGATGAACTGTCAACTGCCCTTTCAGGTATGCCCAATCTGTGCTACAAGGGTTGGAATGGACTTGATTAGCCACTTGACAATGCAGCATGGAAGTTACTTCAAGATATCCTTTTACAGCCAATGAGCACATGTGATTTTACAATTTAGCATTGTACATATGTTCTATTTAAAATACATGGTTTTCTTGGGAACACAATTTATGCATTACTTTCCTTAATAAATAATACATGCAACGCAGGCGCAGGGTCCGAAAAGTATCTTCTGGGCCCCATTCTTTGCTGTCTTTGTTGAGAAAGGACTTAAGAGACGGCAGTTTACAGTCCTTTCTTGGCGGATCATCTAATGTATCTAATCCTCCTGCTGCAGCCCCAGATCCATTTTTGTCATCTTTAATTTGTAGTTTGCCTGTGGCTGAACCATCCAAAGATTTACATTCCGACTCATCTGACAAAACCTTTTTGCTAAATAAATTCCCAGATGAAAAGACTGTAGAGAGGTATGTCACCTCGAGCTTTGTTCTTTTCTGCCGTCACTCAGCTCCCTCTTTGCCACGATACCACTGTATCTGGTCAGTGGATGTCAGTTTTCCACATTCTATTCTTTTTTTTCTTTTTTGGGTCCTATGCAAAACAGTATTATCTTCTTATTATGGTATGCCATTGACAAACCAGTACACCTTTCTGCCCTCCAAGCATGAATAAAATTACAAAGCCTTGATATCAATTAGTTATTATACTTGTTATTAATTATATAGTAGATTGTCTGACATGGTTATGTAGTTCACTTCTCCGATGGATTACTAAATCCCTTATCTGGTGTTAAGATGTGCCGTTTTGATTTCATTCTTATGTCTGTTTAAACAAGTAGGTTTAATTAATCATGCGCCGTATCTGTGGTAAGTTATGTTTTTGTGTTGAATATTTGATGATCAATATTATGGCCCTTATGGCTTACCAACTTGCTGCCCATTGGACTTATCATTCTTAAATGATGTGTCATCTAATTCTCTTGGCATTTTTCACAATACTGAGCTTCAACTAGTCTTCTATCACTTGAAAAGAAAAAGATAGCCGTACTAGGTAAGGCAGAAGGAGCAGATTCAGAATGCTTTTTAGCAAAATACTACATACTGGAGTTTCCCACAAAATCTTCTTAGTGCTTCATAACTTCTCATTTTGAAACCTACCCTTGATTTGAATCACCTACTTATGATCTGTATGTTCCACTGATTTTGTAAAGGCCAAGCAATAAAGATAAAAGGTTATGCTTAGAAAATTTCTGAAGTTTTCCTTAAAATAGTATATATCTGGCTCTGATAAAGGATCCCTTTTCAAGTACGTGCTCAATATGCATGCCAGTCTCTAATCCTGGTGCTGTGTGCAACTGTGCATGCTTTTCCTTTGAGAGCCTCGAAGCATGAAATGGACAAGTTCCATTGTGCTCAGCTGGTTGGTTGCATTATTGGTTAGCCATATGGGGAGCATTTCAATGCTCTTCTAAATTAGCATGTGAAGTTTCTGAGCTGAGCAAAAAGCTGAACCTCTTGAAATGATGTAGATTTCGCTATAATTTAATTCTTCTTGTATAGTAATACTGTTTTTACCTATCGAGTATCATTCTTCAGTGTCTAAATCTTTGATTACACATCTTTGATGAATTTACAGAGCTGAACCATCTCTGTCTGAGAAGGATCAGAAAGAGAGGGCTCAAAGGAGCGAATTTGCCCGTGGGCTTGTGCTCTCGACAATATTTAATGATGATAGCTTGTAAGGGAGATCCACCTTGATTGCGGCTGCATGACATAGTCAGGAGTACACAAGACGAGAGAATTATCTGCACTGCTGCAACCTTGTTCGTGCTGCCGCTGCGCCGCCGCCGCTGCTCGCAGGCCTTCATGACCAAGAGGAGGTCCATCCAGTTATGTATGTATATACGTATGCATGTATGTTTGTCTCCGTGAATTGCCCAGAGAGCAGTCCTTGTAGTGGCATTGTGCATATACGAAGAGAGCGGAACTATTCGCCATGTATTAGGATATTCTATTTAATCGATGTAATAATACGGAGTGTTTTATACTTCATCTCATTTTATTCCTATGTGCAGCTGCTCTCCTTCGTGGTACATTGGAGTGAAAGGGAATGGAACGGAAGTATCTGTTTGAATCGCAGGGTTCTCAACACGCAGAAATAAGAAGAAACGTATAAAATGAATGTCATGATATCTGTATCTCACGGGAACTGAAAACATAGAAATAAGTACTAAAAATTATTTGATTGCACCAAGTAAAAACATAGGAATTCTCTATAGAGGCTTGGTGCATGTTAATAGTTATAGAAACGAAAGAAAAAAACTTTTAAGAGATTGGATTCAATGGATGTTTTCTTTTAAAATTGCGTGTAAAATAGTTTATACTGCTACAAATTAAATAATCCCTATAAAAGATCGCTAAGAAATAGGATCCTTTAAAATCAAATGGGCCACTTCTGCAGGGTAGTCATTAACCGTCACCTGACTGATTGACTGCAACTCTAGGAAAGTAAACACGTAGCAAGCAGCAACAAATAAATGAGAGGAAAAAATCAGCCGAAACTTGGCTTGAAGATTTGTGTTCTCCCGAAGGTTGGGTACTTGCTGGTATTCTCTGTCTTTGTTAGGATAGCTCAGCATACGAAAAGCCTAGTTAGCAAAGACTCTAATCTCTTTTACACTCGTGTTAGTCCTTCCAACCGCCGATATGGGATCTCCAGACCTTCAGAAACACTAAGGTCTTCTCACAAGCTTGCTTCAAGGGTCACCAGCAACTCGACCTTGCTAACTAGGAGATGAATCTCCAAGAGTAACCATAAAAAATGTTTAAAGATGAATCAATTGCTTTATGCTCAAATAAGAGTCACTAGCCTTCTGTCTCAACATTCCTCCCTCTCTCAGTGTCTATTCCTCTCTCAAGATGATAGCAAGGAGCAAGAGGATTAAGATGAACACAGGAGCTCAAGGGCAGGTGAACGAACAATTAGGCTTCGAACAAGGTGCAGAGGTATTTACATCCTCTCCTCAGGAACTTGCCGTTGGGCCCTGGGATGTCAAATTCGATCTCACATCTGGACATTCCGTCCCGGGCACCCAATAGTCACAATCCGTACAGATAATAATTGCCTAGATGCTTTGGCCCTCAAGCCGGATACTTTGAAAAATGTCTAGAGGCGTACCTGAAAAATGTCGTACACTCTGGGCACTAAGACCAAAAACTCAGGTCATCCATTTGGATAGCAGCTCAAGTTCACCTGGGCAATCTAGGCACGCATCCGATGACCAGAAAATGTCTAGAGAGCGAACAATAAAAGTATTGCCGAAGACTCCGGGCAACCACCCTGAATACTCTAGACACGAATTGTCACTTTGATAAAACTGAACTTCGCCCCGGATGCTCTGGCCAACCATCCGGGCAGTCCGGAAAATGTCCAGAGAATCTGATAAAATGTTAGACTCCTCGCAGCCACTCTGGGCACTCTGGATGGAAACACTTAGACGAAAACTCTCAAAGTTTCTCAGACGCTCTTGGTCACGTATGATGAATACCATGTATCAATGAGGGCATCTCTAGTAGAGTGATGACAGTCTTTCGTTAGAGATGCCACATAAAATTTTTGCTGAGTTAGAGGAGAGAGAGAAGAAAGAGAAGATTGCGTTCCTTTGATAAAGAGATGATCTCTTCACACTTAAGAGATCACTATTTTCTCCATTGTACAATATATCTTTCCTTAGATCCATATTTTCTAGTTTAATTTTAATTATATATTCATGCATGCATTAATTGCTAGAGATGGCATCAAGGAATAACCTATTGTATAACATGTTTTTGTTGTTATCTCAAAATTACATAAAAAATATAAGAGAAGACTGTCTTCTCTACTATTGGAGATGCCCTAAATGATACTCACTGGATAGTAGCCGCACAATCTAGCCCCTAATGCCGGTTAGTCCAGATTATGTTCAAAGACAAATGCAGTCTAGCCGGACACTTCCGGATACTCCGCTTCTCCAAGGAATCAAATGGAGTTTGGATTCTCTCATGGAACAACTCATGACCCTTACTGAGCAGTTTAGCAATTGAAACTACTATAGCTACTAGGCAAGATCCCTCTTAGTAGTACGTTGTCTATCTTGAAAAAATTAAAAATCGAAGTCGTTAGCTTTCATTTTACCTTTGCCACACTTCTCGAGGCTTCTAGAAACTGGGAGTCATTCATGGTTGGTTCTAATAAGTTTTGACGTGACCTTTTACCTTTCACCCTTAGATGTAAACATCTAATCGATTATCATTAACCACCAAAACACTCTTAGAAACGTAGATGCACTTCATCCACAAGCCACAAGAAAACTTTACTTAAACATATAAATGGAGAGGAAATCACCATCGGACTCATCGTCTCCCTGGTTGCCGTGAAAACAAGGCATGACATGACCAGAGTTGGAGAAACCCCAAGCAGATGGGCACCTCAACCGTAACAGCATAGCTCCATAGGTCCACATGCTATACATGTTGATGCCAACACTATATAAGGGTGAAACCCCCTCTCAAGCTTCGCCGGCAGCAAGCTGGAGGAATGAAGTGGAGGCGAGGAGATTTGGACATGGAAAGTGGCTTCACCTAGAAGTCGTAAGTGCAAGAGGATAAGGACGGGCATCTTCTCATGTAACACACACGGGTGATTAGACGAAAGTGTGTGATCCACCATTTTCTTTTAGAGATCAAGGTGCAGGCTTGTGGGGATTTGAATTTTGATGCAAATCACCATAGTTGACTACTCTTCTCCAGGTAATGCTGTGCACATGCGTAAAAAATGGTCTTTGACCTCAGGCTTTTGCTTTATCTTGTTAATTGCTATACTTGTCCAGTGCGGCGAGCAAAGAAGAAAATGGAAGTAACATGAGATAGTGACACAGGAATCTACGAGGACAACACGATGCAATGATGGGTTGCCCTTTAGGCTTACACAACGACGGGTTCCGACAACCTTTCTATTTCCAAGCAACGATGGGTTCCGATCCCCATTCTTCTCTTCCCGATTCGGCAGCACCTCCCTATTACCGACTAGCATCGCAGATCGATACTTCCTTTCCGCACTATAAACTAAACACAAGTGCTTTGGAGTATTCAGCAATGCATAACCATGCAAGCCTCCTCATATATTTATACTCTTCAGGTGTTACATGGATATACAATCCGATCCTATATTAAAAGAGATCGGTATCCTAGTGGTTAGCACACAAGTCCTACGCAGGTACGTTACAAGAGGCTTATCTTAACATGCTCCCTCAATCACAACTATCAAAGATTGAGATTGCGCCTGAAGTCTTCCTATTGTCGTACCGGTACGGCTTCGTGAAACCATCTGCAACTTGATCTTGAGAAGGTATGAAACGAATATCAAGAACTTTGCACGCGACACGATCTCGAACAAAATGGAAATCCACCTCTATGTGCTTGGTCCTGGCATGAAACACTGGATTCGCTATGAGATAGGTGGCACCAAAATTGTCACACCAAAGGCATTGCCGTCCGAGACTGAAAAACACCAAGTTCCCCAAGAAGTGACTGGGCCCAGATAGTTTCAGCTGTAGCATTGGCAAGTGCCTTGTACTCGGCCTATGTGTTGGAATGAGACACTGTCACTTGCTTGCGCACACTCCAAGAGATTAAGTTAGACCTAAATAAAACTACAAAACCACCTGTAGATTTTCAATCATCCGGACACCCTGCCCAATCGACATCAGAGAAGGTGGAAACCAAGATTGATTCAGAGCAGCGTATCACCATACCAGTCGATGCAGTGTGATTAAGGTACCGTAGTATCTGTTTCACCGCCATCCAATGCACGCGAGTAGGAGAATGCAAGAACTGACACACCTTGTTAATTGAGTAAGCATGTCAGGTTGAGTGAGAACCAAGTACTGAAGAGCACCGACTATGCTGCGATATTTGGTTTGCCTCATCAGAACTCAATAGAACCCCATCAGAGAGCGAGAGCTTGGATGTCGAGGACATCGGGGTGGTGACGCCTTTGCATGTGAGCATACCAATGCGACGAAGTAGATCATTGACATACTTGGTCTGTCACTACCACAGAAAAGCTCATCGCACACGGGTAAAAAAGCTCATCGCATACTATTTTCTAGCCCGTATGCACGGGCTGGTCAGCGATGTGGGGGCACATCGCACACGGGTCCAGCACCGTATGCGATGATACGCACATCGTACATGGCTTTTTAAATAGGCCCGTGTGCGATGAGCGCCCACATTGCACACGATTCAGTTCTTTCTACCGTGTGCGATGGCTCGGGACATCGCACACGGGTCCACAGTATGGACCGTGTGCGATGAAGATACACATCGCACACGCTTCAAAAATAGGACCCTGTGCAATAAGATCCCACATCGCACACGGTCATAGTTTTAGAACCGTGTGTGATATTTGTCCGCATCGCACACGGTTATTTGGTCTTAACCGTGGGCGATGACTGCTCGTCATCACACACGGGCGTATATTTGGGACCGTGTGCGATGAGTAGCCACATCACACACGGTCCAATGCTCCGGTCCGTGTGCGTTGACTGGCACATCGCCCACGATTTGGGCCGCCGAGCCGTGTGTGATGCTGGGAATGCAGCAGTAGCGATAATTGAAAATCTCAGGCAACAATATCATTTTACAGAATTCATCGGCCACATTCATAGAATTCATTATTTAGCCACATATATACGTAGATTTCATCCATCAGGCAAAATACACGGATTTGATCCAAACACAAATAAAACAGAGATCACATACACTTCACAGCCGACATATAAGCAAATTGAATCAATTGAATATGAGTTGACCCATTCACAGCTACGTAAACAAGAGTTCACAGCCAACATTCGTACAAGTTTGGATCTGACAAGGCTGACAGCCAACAGAAAGAAAATAAATACCTCACAACGAAGAAAATAAATACCTCACAACGAATTAAGGTGATCTGAATTGTCCCTTTTCCGCTATGACATGCATGAGGAAGAAGTAGGCAAACTGCCCTCTAATGTTGACAATATCGGCTTGGTGCTTTTTCCATCGAATTCAAAATCTGCACGAAGTAATTAAATTCAAATTTAGGTGCATGTAGGTAAAAAGTAAAATCTTGAGTCTCACATACAGTACTAACCGTAGGGAGGCCAGCAATGCCTCTTGTCTTCGAACTCGGAACAATCCTCGTCATTTGCTTACAAACGTAAAAAGCACAAAGGTTGGTTCCTGCTGGCTACTGGTTACACTGAAAAGTTGTTGAGGAATTACGGCATCAATTAGGGCATCAATTAGCATTACTTACCACTTAGGAGGAATGTTGTACCAATTGTTACCTTCACCAAGTCGTCGGCTCCTTGGTCCAAGACCGCCGAGTCCCCATTTGGTGAGCACCTCCCTCCACGCTTGGCGTACTCGGTGAAAGCACTATGCAAGAATTTCCTTATCTCCGAGTAGTCGTAATGTGCCGCTTGCAAGGAATCAAGGTGGATGGCTTTGCTCCATTTAGGTATGATGATAATTAAGATCCAATGTCCGCTGCAAAAAAAAGATATCACAACCCGTGTGGAATGATGACAATGGACGTACAGCTAATGTATAAAAAGACACATACTGCTGGTTGTATGGAAGGAGAATGAACTCTTTGTTCTGTTGAGCGATCAATGCGCCGACGACATAATTAAAGATAATTTGCTTATTCGCCTCGATTTGTTGCTTCGAGACCAACTGTGGGTCGAGGAAACCCACCGGTTGTTTCCGAGCCTCGCATTCGGTGATCATTTTCCTAAGCATACGAAAGAAAAGAGGTATCATTTATGAAACAAAAGAGAGTTGCCAGAATGTGGAATTCCTTGTAAAATACTTACAATGTCTAGCATCTCATGAGGGAGGCATCGAGCTGACCCAGGTTGAAGAGGAGAAACAAGTCCTCGAAGTCCACCGTGCAACAATTATTTATATCATGAAGGAAATGCTCCTTCTTGAACCACACTGGAATGCTCGACTCACCGGCTTCACATAGTTTCATATAGTGGTCATGTAGCCTTCTGCATATCAAACCTGCTGCCGCCAAGTCTTGGGGGGGTAGCAATGGCTCTCCTTTGACATACTTCCTTACGACCTCCGCCGGGGGAAACAATCGGTTCAATTCTTCGTCCGTCATGAACTCCAGCTCCTTGGCCTTGCCCTGGCCCTTGGCCTTGCCCTGGCCCTTGCCCTTGGCCTTGCCCTGTCCCTTGCCCGTGCCCTTCAGCGGCGCTGATCTCGTACTTCTAGTCTGCACTGGTGCGGGCGGTGACGGTAAGTCAACATCTCCTGGTGTCGGAAGCACCGGCGCTTGCTTGGGTGACCCTTGAGGTTGTGGGCACGAAGGCGGCGCAGACGGTGTGCTCATGACGGGATGTGGTGCGAAGAGCGGCTCAGATTCAGCGGGCAATGGTGGGGAAGCAGGAGGCGGTGCCGATGTGAAGGGCACAAGGAGTATGTCCTTCTTCGGCCACTGGACGAAGGACATCTCTACCTGTCCCAAGGTCTGGAGTTCGGCATCCTGGCTTACGTGGAATAGCGGGAGGCTCTGGAAGCCAGGCTCGACTTTATCGACGGTGCACCTCGCGAACCTTGGCTGTATCGGTACACCGTGCACGGTAGCTCCCTCAGCCGGTGGATGAACCAATCCGGTAGCTGCCACCAACGGAAAAGCCATGTGCGCTGTTGGCACTTGTAGCTTGCACTTTGTCGGCCCCGTGATGTCATCGATAGGAGACCTGCCGGCTGTTTCCTCATGGCCTTCAACCGCATCGAGAGCTGACGCACAGCTACTCCTACGTGCACCGGGGCTTGGGTGTGCAGCAGCTTCAGCCGCTTGCGATCTATACACCTCCTCCCACGCAGCTCTTTCTTTCGCGAGCCTTTCGTCCATCATGCCCGCAAATTGGGCGAGTATCTCTTTTTTCATCTCTTTTTTTTCTGCTCCGCTCTCGCCCTTTTCCTCGCACGCATCTTCTCCGCGTCTTGAGGGAAGGCCTTCCTACGGGCAACATTGGTCCCGATCGCCCTACAACGACCCGAGGGCTCCTTGGTTCCCAATGCGGCTGTGAGAATGTCGTTGCACCCTTGAGGCTGAAATGAGCCTTGCGAAGCCTAGACGCTTAGCTCTTTCTGCACATAAAGACATATAATTAGTAGGTACATAAGCATAATATTGTCGTAACTATAGACTGACGACTGAATGAGGTAGTCGCTCTTACCATAGTTTGGTACACTTCCTGGTCTGCTGGGTTGGGTAACACAACCTGACCCGAGGAATCGGTTGTAGACCTCACCCTCAGGAAGTCTCTTGCCTGATCTGCCGCAACATCAGGAAAAGGCATATCGGCTCCCCAAAGGCGTAGGTTCTCGTCCTCCCTGTCCCAAATCTTCCGCTTCCCATAGTATCCTTTGACCCCCATTCTATGGGGGTGTTTGTTCTTCGCGATTAGAGCCCTGCCTGCCGCACTCTTGGCTTCAAAATCCGGCGTTCGCCGTATCTCCACAAATCTGGCCCACTGCTCGGGTAGAATGTGTGGATACTTTCCGAAGGGATCCTTATTCTGCTTCATAAACTTCGTGTGCAACACGTACTTAAAATTCCTAAAAGCATCCTTTGCCTTCGAGAGTGCACATTGTTCCACCTGCGTTTTCCATTGCTCCGGCACCCTGAAGTGTTGCATGATCTCTAGCACTATGGCGTCGCGCAGGTCCTTACAAACCTTTGTCCAATCCTCGAAGTGAATGGGGACCCTTTCCCTTACCACTGCCCCGCACATGGTTTGGAACTTCCTCTCCGTTTTCTCTGGTTCCGTAGGAGCCCCAGTTCTGTCGTCGATGGCCTCCACTTGCCATACTCCTTGGAGCTTTTTGCTTGGTTTTCTAATTCCTCTGGACTTCTTCACAGCTGACAGGGTTTCTGCTTGATCAGTGGTGGTCCCTTCCGGCTGTGATGAGGAGTTCTCTTTGATCTCTCTCGGAGAGAAGTCCGGCCATTCATTATCGGATGTCATAGCTAACTAACAGGATGATAATGGCATAAATAAGAAGAAGTAAATCAAGTGCCGGCACAAATAATGTCTACACGTAAATATTTGCAAGTAGCACTGGAACACACGCGTTCATATAGCCCTATCTTGGGACTCGTTGTGAGGACACGGAGAACCCTAACCTGTCGGGGAGCGTGTCGGGGAGGCAGCGCTCGGGGACGGGGAGGCAGGCGATGGGAGACCTTGAGGCGGTCGGGAGATGGCGAGGCGGCGCTCGGAGACTCGACGACAGGGAGCCGGCGACCGGAGATGGCGAGGCGGCGCTCGGGGAGGCGGGAGGTGACGGAAATTCGTGCGAGGCGGCGCGCGCGAAGTCGAAATGTTTTGATGGACGGACGGGGTGACCTAGGTATTACTTGTACGGGGCTAGCCATCGCACACGGTCACATATTACGGCCCGTGTGGGATGTCACATCCATCGCACACGGATGTGTAATGCTAACCGTGTGCGATGTGACCGCATACAGGTTACTGGTAATACCCATGTGCGATGTGAGTAACATCCCACACGGGTATGATTAGTCTCCGTGTGCGATGTGTATCACATCGCACACGGATATGGATCCGTAACCGTGTGCGACACGAAGAGTCGCCAACCTCCACCTCTTCGGTTTCTCAACTTCATTCCTATAAACCGCCGTCTCGTCTGTTTCTCTACTACTTCACTTCGTACTTCATTCCGCGCCGTGCCCCGTCGAAACTCTTCTTCCTTACCCCTCCAGCCACCTCCTCCATCTGTCGTAATGGCCGCTGCAGGGAGCTCTTCGGGGAAGCGGAAGTGCGACGAGTCGCCCATCCGCGAGGACCGCGTGCAGATGACCATGCCCATCTCCCCCGCCACTGCCAAGGCACTGGAGTTTGTCGAGTATGGACCCACCGAGGGCACCCTCCTCTGTGCGTACTACTCCGACCCCGTCCAGTACTCCGGTGCGTACGCCGTCCGGTGTATCCTGGAGAAGAAGTTTCCGCGGCACGTCGCATTTCTCCTCAAAGCTCACCACCAGCCAGGGCGTACCCTCATCCGCTGTAGGGACCCCAAAATTGGCCTGCGCCTCCACGCGAAGTGCATCCGGTGGGGTGACGAGATGGTGAGCTTCTACATAGTTAAAAATATCTCGGCTCTCACTCCTGACCCTGTGGACGAAGATCTGCCGCTGGAGTCCGTGTAGATAGTTTGTATTTTCCTTTGCTTTCGTTATGTAATGTGTTATGTATTTTCCTTTGCTTTAGTTTGGAAATGTGTTATGTAATGTGTTGTTAAACGGTGTTGGAAATGTGTTATGTAATGTCTTGTTAAACGGTGTTGGAAATGTGTTGTTAATCTGTGTTCCAAATATATGCTTAATCTGTGTTCGGAATGTCTACTTTCCACTTGTAAATGTCTTGTTAATCTGTGTGAAAATGTCTTCTCCATCAGTGTTGCAAATCACAGAGCAGACAGTTAGATGACCTGTGGTAGGCCACATCGCATACGGGCTGCAGCTTCTAACCGTGTGCGATGTGACCAAGACCACATCGCACACGGGCTGAGCGAGTTTACCGTTTGCAACGTAAGTGACATCGCACACGGGCTATTTGCTTACAACCGTGTGTGATGTGAGGATTTGATCCTCTACAGTACAATCGATTATGTATTCGACATATATGATTATCAGAATCAAAATTCTGCGATGACTCCACAAGATAATTGTGCGATCACTTTTCGAAACATAATTTGCTAACTTCAACAGATTGCATATTCAAAATGAGTACAGATTTGGCTCAAAAACAAATTTGAGTACTAGGCTAGATTCAAAATAAATCATGAATCCACTACATGATGACTTCCTTTGTACACTAGCCCGTCGGAATGATCTTGGCGTACGTAGTGGCAAGTTTCCCCTTGGTCTTGCTCGTCAATTCTTATGCGTTCTCCAATAGGTGGCAACTCATCGAACTGGTTGTATTCATCCTCGTCGACAACATTCTCAACTCCTACGATCCTCCTTTTTCCCTGCATCACTACATGGCAGTTCTTATGTGCGAGGTCTTTTACATAGAAAAATTGGGTAGCTTGGGAGGCTAAAATGAAGGGTTCATTCATGTAACCCAATTTGCTGAGGTTGACATAAGTATGGCCGTAATTGTCGACTTTGACATGTCTGAGATCGACCCATTTGCACTTGAACAGTGGAATCCAGAATGTCACGTAGTCAAGCTCCCAAATCTCCTCTATGATCCCGTAGTAAAATTCCTTCTGTCTATCTGTATCTATGGCTTCCACTCGGACAGAGCTATTCTGAAATGTGGTCTTCTCATCTCGATCCTTCGTATAGAACGTGTACCCATTCAGGTCGTACGCTCCCCAACTATGAACTGTAAATGCTGGCCCCTTGGCCAACCACGTTAGCGTGTTATCTATCGGCCCGTCTACGATACGGTTCTGCAACCACTGGCTGAATGTAAGGTTGTGCTTGTTCAAGATCCAACTGTATGGCACATTTGGGAACTCTTGCCGTAGCTTGTTCAGGTGTTCTTCTATATAAGGGGAAAACTATGGTCATGTGCTGCAAGACCGTAAAATGGGCAATGTCAAATAGATGAGTATCCTTCCAGCTGACTTTTTTTTCCGACAGTCCCTTTTCTATATAGCCTCCCCTCATGGCAAGACCTGGGCACACCAATAGGATGTGAGTTGTGCATGTAATCGGTGCAAAACTCAACCACCTCCTCCGACGTATATCCTTCTACGATACTGGCCTCAGGCCGATACCGATTCCGAACATAGTGCTTGAGTATTCCCATGAACCGCTCGAACGGATACATGCTGCGTAGGAACACAGGCCCGCACATCTTTATCTCGTACACAAGGTGTGTAACGAGATGCACCATGACATCGAAGAACGAGGGCGGGAAGAACATCTCAAGCTGGCATAGAGTCTTCACAACCTCCTCTTGCAGATCATCCAGTGTATTGGGATCCATGACCTTCTGAGATATCGAGTTGAAGAAATCACAAAGCCTCATGATCGCCTCTCGAACTTATGTGGGCAGAATATTTCTGATTGCCACCGGGAGCATCTGTGTCATCATTACATGGCAATCGTGTGACTTCATGCCAATGTGTTTCTTGTCTTCCATTGAAACAAGACTCCTGATGTTTGCGTAATGACCAGAGGGGACTTGGACACTACACAGGAAGCCCAAGAACTCTATGATTTCCTTCTTGGATAAAGTGTAACAGGCAGGTGGGAGATACGTCTGGCCCTTATCTTTCTTTACTGGAGTTAACTCTGGTCTGATGCCCAAATGGACCATATCCATTCGTGACTTGATGCCATCCTTCGTTTTGTCTTTCATGTTCAGTAATGTACCAAGAACACTGTCACATACGTTCTTCTCGACGTGCATGACATCGATGCAGTGACGTACATCTACATCCTTCCAGTAAGGTAAGTCCCAGAAAACTGATTTCTTCTTCCACACGCTCTTCTCACGGGGACGTTTATGTCCCTTGCCAAGCACGACATTCACATCCTTCACCATCTCACTGACCTCATCGCCGGTAAAAGGCCTTGGTTCCGCGTCTCTTTCTGTATTACCATCAAATTGTTCCTTCACGTTACGGTAAGGGTGATTTCTTCTCAAGAACCTCTGATGATGCATGTATACGGTTTTGCACGAGAACGGAAGCCAGACACTCATGGTATCATCTATGCATGTGACACATGCTTTGGCTCCCTTTGTACTCTGCCCCGAAGCATTAGCAAGTGCTGGATAATCCTGGATGGTAAGGAGTAACACTGCACGTAGATCGAATGACTCCTTTTTGTACGCATCCCATGCCCTTACCCCTTTCTCTTTCCACAATGTTTGTAGTTCCTCCACCAGCAGCCTGAAGTAAACGTCGATGTCATTTCCAGGTTGCTTTGGCCCTTGGATAAGCATCGACATCATGATGTACTTCTTCTTCATGCACAGCCGAGGAGGAAGCTTATACATACACAGAAACACAGGCCAAGTGCTGTGTCTGCTGCTCATGCTGCCAAATGGATTCATTCCATCTGTACTCATTGCGAATCTTACATTCCTTGGGTCATCGCCGAAGGTTGGGTACTTCGCATCAATTCTTCTCCACTGGGCAGCATCAGCCGGGTGTCTCATCTTTCCATCATTCTTACGTCCCTCCGCATGCCAACGCATCAGCTTCGCTTCCTTCAGGTTTGCAAACAAACACTTCAAACGAGGAATTACAGGCAAGTACCACACAACCTTATTAGGGACCCCTGTCTTGATCTCATCATCGGCCTTGTCTTTGTCTTTTGCAAACTTACGCTTGTATCGAGGAGCTTTGCATATCCGACATGAATGCAAATCTTTGTACTCATTGCGATAAAGCATACAGTCATTCTTACATGCGTGTATCTTCTGTACTTCTAGTCCCATGGGGCAAATCACCTTCTTGGCTTCGTAGATGTTTTTTGGCAACTTATTTTCATCTAGAAGCATGTCTGCAAAAAGACCCAACATCTTTGTGAAGCTCGTGTCCGACCATCCGCTTTCTGCCTTTGATCTCAAGAGGTCAAGTGTTGCTGACAACTTGGAGTGTTTTGCCTTGCAGTTTGGATACAGTGGTCTCTCGGCGTCTTCCATCAAGCCCATGAATTCCCTGTATTCTGCATCATCGTGGTTGCTCTCGAAATCATGAATCATTTGTTGCAGATTTGGAATAGCAGTTTCATCGCCATCGGAATCACAATCGTTGCCATCTGGCTGCCCATCATATGGGTTTGGCATATGATGATCGCCGTCTTCGTTTTCTACGTGCATGACCAGCGGCTCTTCACCGTGCTTGGTCCAGCATGTATATCCCGTCTTGAAACCCCTCCAAAACAAATGCTCTTCAATCACTCTTGGGTCCTCCCACAGTCTAGAGTTTCCACATTCAACACATGGACAGAAAATCAGCCGTTCCCCCTTGTTCCTCATGCCTGCCTTGGTGAGTTTCATGAAACGAACGACGCCACTGATGTATGCTCGACTTGTACGACTCTCAGACATCCAACCTCGATCCATCTACAGGATTTCAAACAACAGAAAAACTACATGGCATGATTTTGCTCGCACTGCATGCAGAATACCCGGATCTAAAAATTAACCGAAGGACAACTACTTGATGCTGATTATACGCGTACTCTGTCTTAATTGCTAGCAGAGCTGATCACATACAGCTAGCTGCCCCGGCAAACCACTACCTCCGCCGCCGCAGATGCCGCCCGCCGCCACCGCCGCCACTCCAATTAGCCGTCGTGCGCCACTCCCGCCCTTACAACAAGCCACCGTTCCCGCGCGTTCGAACTGGAGCATTTAGGTCGAGCTCGGTACTGGTATACAGGGGTCACTTACGACATCGCACACGGTCATCAAATAAAATCCGTCACTGATGGCGGCTACCTACGCAAACCAGAACGAGATATCACACACGGTCACTAGAAAAAAGCGTGTGCGATGTGGATCCACATCGCACACGGTTCCTATGAACTAACCGTGTGCCATGTTCAATGAGGCACATTGCACATGGCAAGTTTGAAATAACCGTGTGCGATGTGAGGCACATCGCACACGGGCCTGAAATGTTGTCCTTGTGTGATGAGACTTACATACCAAACAGTGTTTTCGTTGTATGTTTCCTGGCTTCATCAGTTCATTTCGCTTGCCACCTCTGAAAAATAGAATAACATCCCAGCATGCACAGGACAATATATATCACAAGCATCCACAACACAAATTAATGAATTTTCTGCATCTCAATTCCACATCTTAAATTTGACAACTCCACATCTCAACCATATATATATGTACAACACATTCGACATCGCACAAGTTGCTAAAGAATTTTGCACATCTCAGTTTCATATGGAAAGGAACTATCTAGGGCTTGGTTCATGGGTAGAAAGTGCTAGCTAGTGTGTTTACACACTTGATTAGAAATGGACTCTTTAGAGTGTGACGACGCACTAGAATGCGATATCTGTGTGCACCTCCCCTTAGGCTCGGGCTTCATCTTGACCTCTGATCGAAGCACACAATCATGTTAGTCACAATTCACAATTTAGCACGATATAATTAGCGTATAACAAAGTACAGAGGTTCGGAAGGTAATACCTAGAGGAAGGCGTCTGATACGTCACGTAGTTTTCTTGTGCAGTGTAACCGCAATAGAGCGTCGTCACCATTGTGACATTGCGTTTACACTGCACAAGACACTCTTTCCAAAAGAAGTGTCTTGTGCAGTGCAGCGCAGTGTCACAAACGCGACGGAAAACGGCAGCCTCCATCGGCGCCAGCGCTGCTGCAAGGCGGAGGAGCGGTCGCCGGCCTCGAGGAAGAGGCGGCGACCGGATCCGGGCTCGGGGGGGCTCGGGGAGGAGGCGGCGGCCACAGCGCGGTGCCAAAGACTGTTAGGGTTCCCACGTGTATAAATAGAAGAAGTTTGATATCGCACACGGGTTATCAAAACTAACTGTCACCGATAATTACAACATCGCACACGGTCATCAAACAAAATACGTCACTGATCTTTTTCACACACGGTCCGTTCCTATGAAGCAAAGGTGTGCAATGTGACTGAAATAACCGTGTGCGATGTGAGGCACATCACACATGGAATCTCCGAAATAACCGTGTGCGATGTGTGGAAACATCGCACACGGTAAATACCCGTGTGCGATGTTTCTCACACGGTTTCTCAGAAAAAATCGTGTGCGATGTGCCTCACATTGCACACGGACCAGTTTGCCGTGGCACATCACACACGGGCCTGAAATGTTGACCGTCTGCGATGTTCACATTGCTGACGGGTTTCGGATAACCGTGTGCGATGAGGGGTCTTAAAAGACCAGTTCTGTACTAGTGTGTGAAAGAGAAATACCATCATCCACCAGTTAAACAAGCTAATTTGCCGTAAGAAGCCACTACAGACTTTCGTTAGTATTTATAGCTTACAAAGAATACAAAGGGTCTTATATAGCATGTGTTTACACAGGAGAAAAGATGTGTTTAGTATTTCTAAGCTAACTGGTTCAGTTTCTATAAATGCAATAACTTCACGAGTAAGCTAGCTGGAAACTACACATGTTCACCCCTCAATCTCAACTAGTGCTTACTAGGTTGATATTGTGCCTTAATTTCTCCAGCATCAGTTTAATAGCCGGCTTGGTGAAGCAATCAGCGAGTTGATCACCTGAAGATACAAACCGGACATCTAGTGATCCAAGTGCAACTTTCTCTCAGACAAAGTGAAAATCAACTTCAATATGCTTCGTCAGGCATGGAAGACAGGATTGGCTGTTAGGTAAGTTGCACCAAGATTATCACACCATAACACAGGTGGTCTTGGATGAGATATATTAAGTTCTCGAAGAAGAGACTGCACCCATGTAACTTCAGCAGTTTCATTCTCAAGTGCCTTGTATTCAGCCTCTGTGCTAGAACAAGAAACTGTAGGTTGCTTCCTTGAACTCCAGGATATGAGGTTCGATCCAAGGAACACTACAAAGCCTCCTGTGGATCCACGATCATCAAAACACCTAGCCCAGTCCACACCACTAAACACACTTAACAATGTAGAAGGAGAGCGCTTTACCTGCAATTCAGTTGTAGTAGTGCCTTTTACATAACGCAGGATGTGTTTCACAGCCTCCCAATGCACATCAGTAGGTTTGGACAGGAACTGACACACCTTATTAACAGCAAAGGAGATATCAGGACGAGTGAGGGTAAGATATTGAAGTCCACCAACCATACTTCTATATTTAAAAGCATCATCATCACTCAATGGACTGCCAACAGTACTAGAAAGCTTGTTTGTAACTGACATAGGTGTGGAAGCCGCCTTACAATTCTCCATATGAGCGCGGCGAAGCAAATCCACTGCATACTTGTGTTGTGTCAAAGTCATTCCCCCTGAGTTGTAAGCGGCTTCGAGTCCCAAGAAGTAACTCAGGCAACCTAAATCCTTGATAGGAAAGGAGCTAGACAAGCTGACGAGAAGGCGATCCACAACACGAGAGCAGAAGCCGGCAATAACTATGTCATCAACATAGACAAGCATATAGATCGTAATACCATCATGATGAAAAAGAAACAATGAAGTATCAGCAGAGGAGGGTTGAAAATCGAGCTACTAAAGCTTGCCACTGAGGCGAGAATACCATGCACGAGGGGATTGCTTCAGACCATAGAGAAATTTCTAAAGTTTGTAGACATACATGGGATGCTGATGGTCCTGAAAACTAGGTGGCTGCTGCATATAGACATCTTCATCCAAGAAGCCATGGAGGAAGGCATTGCTGATATCAACCTGATGCAAAAACAAGCCACGCAACACTGCTAGAGAGAGAAGAAGATGCACCGTGGCCGACTTCACCACTAGACTGAAAGTATCAAGATAGTTGATGCCATAGCGTTGAGTAAAATCATGAGCAACTAGGCGAGCCTTGTATTTGTCCACAGAACCATCCGAATGTTGCTTCAATTTAAAAACCCATTTGCAGCTAACAAGGTTGGTATTGGAAGGATGTGGAACGAGACGCCACATGTTGTTGGCTTGAAGAGCCCAAAACTCATCCTCCATGGCAGCACACTAGGAAGGATCAGTCAAGGCCGTGCAATGAGAAGCCGGCTCGATGAGGAAGGCATGATGATGTGGCTGGATGGTGCCATCAGTACGTCGTACGGGCTTGACAATGTTGCTCTTGAGACGCGTCCTCATCGGGTCCCCAAGGGAGGGCACAGTCGGCGAAGTCAGGACAGGCACAGGTGGCTCTTCCCTATTTATAGGGTCCCTGGCAACTAGCCGTTACCCTCATGCCACGTCAGACAAAGAGCCACCAGACACACCTATCTGAGACTCAGCTAACATACACTAGGTAACCTACTAGCCACGGCTGAGCTACCCACCTGAGTCTCAGATGCCAAACTCAGGTGGACTCGGTTGCCTCAGGCAGCACCTGAGCACAACACTGGCTGGCTCACTACAAGCCTAAAACTCTCGGGGTTCCCGGGATCGGGAGCCCCCGAGCACGCCCCTAGGCCGCTCCACCAGGCGGGGCACTCGGTGCCCCGGGCGAGGGCCAAGTCGCCTAGGGTGCTCGGGGTGAGCCCCCGAGCACCTCTTCTTGGTTCGTCACGAGCGGGGGCCAAGTCGCCTTGGGTGCTCGGAGAGCAGCCTTAAAGGACGACTCGGGGCACCCCTTGATCAGCCCAATGGGAACAGTGCTCGGGGTGAGCCCCCGAGCATCTCCTCTTAACTCCCACGTCCTTGGCGACGTGGCGTCAAGTTGGGCCTCTGCCAGCGGTTTAGGGGACCCTGGGCCCCGTAACGCCGACAGATGCCATTTTGTTGGGACGTATGAGGACAAGACACCCAATGAGAGATACCAGTGCATTGGAAATAGCGATGAAGTCGATGATATTCGCCTCCCCAGCCGGACTGTACTGCATGAATCTTGGTGTTGAGAAGGCGCTCAGCATGAGTTTGAAACGTATAGAAAACATTCTCAACATCAGATTTATGTTTAAGCAAATATATCTAGCAGAAACAACAACGACTATAGTCATCAATAAAGCTAATATAAAACTTGAAACCTCTAGAGGAAGGAAGAGCAGGCCCCATACATCAGTGTGAATAAGCTCAAGAGGTGCGAAAGAAACACGGGTAGAATTATTGTAGGGCAGTTGATGACTTTTAGCACGCTAGCAAGCATCACAAATATCAGACTCATGACTAGAAGAACATGGGAGTTTATGTTTGCTAATAATAGTCTCAACAATACTGTTGGAGGGATGACCAAGACGCTGATGCCACTGACGAGAGGAGATGTGGACTCTGGAGGACGCATGACGGAACAAACAGGATAGGATATAGTCCACCTCGGCTCCTACCGTGAAGAAGAACATCCTCGTGGCTTTGTCCTTAACAAAGAAAGAATCGTGATGAAATTCGATGAAAACATTATTATCAGAAACAATTTTATGAACGGACAAAAGATGTTTGCTAATTTGAGGAACATGAAGAATATTTTTGAGCAAAAGAGGAGCAGTAGAGCCGAAAATTCTAGAATGCCCAATATGCGAGATATACAAACCTACACCATTGGCTACTTGGACTTGATCCTTGCCGTTATAGTGTTCATGCACCATCAGGTGATCAAGGTCACTAGTGAGATGGTTGGTGGCGTCGGTGTCGATGTACCAATTGTTGTCGACGTGGTGGTGGCTGATGGAGGCAGAGTTGCCGCCACGGTACTCCTCAGACAGGTAGGCATGGTTGAAGCACTGACGACACTTCAACGCCTCATGGCCAAACTTGCCACACACCTAGCACTTAGGTCTGTAGCAGCCATGACCACCGCCACGTCCTCAGGGTTGGCCTGGTCTACCGCTGCGACTGCCGCGCTCAAAGTTTTTGTCGTGCTGCGGGTTGGTGGACTGCTGCGAGAAATCACCTGTCTCAGCTTGGTATGCTTGCCGTGCCTCAAAACCGAGGAGGAGGGAGTAAAACTCAGTAAGAGACACTGATCTATTAAGAACGGTGAGAGACGTCAGCAAAGCGACGTACTCTAGCCCTAGATCGGCCAGGATGTAGCTGATCAAATCATCATCGGATAGGGGAGTCCCGATGGTCCTGAGGCTGTCGGCATAGCCCTTCATCTTCTGATAATACTCAGTGATAGTCATATCCTTCTTCTTCAAGGTGGATAGTTGGCACCGAACATGGACAACGCTTGCATGATTTTGTGCTGAAAAGATGTCGTGCAGGGCGTTCCACACGGCAGCGGAGGTAGTCAAGCCGATAATCTGACCGAGAATTTCCTCTATCATGGAGGAGAGAAGGGCGCTTAAGACACCTTGATCCCGCTAGAACCACTGGAGATACTCAAGTTTGGGAACCTCCTGAGCCGCGTCACCCGTTCCCTCAGTCACCATCCAAGGAGGCGCAACTTTGGTGCCATCGAGGTGGCCAAACAGATCTTGACCTGACAGTACTGGCACAAACTTTGTCTTCCATAGCAGGAAATTGGTGCTTGAGAGGCGCACGGTGATGAGTCCGCTCATGGAAGATCCAAACTGCATGGTGATAGATAGGTGCGGGACGATAGCTCTGGTAGAGGTTTGCCCAAGACTGATTTGATGGACATGTGCAGATTGCAAACGATGGAAGGTGGAAGACGATGGGATCTCAGGCTCTGATACCAAGTTAAACAAGCTAATTTGCCGTAAGAGGCTACTACAGGCTTTGGTTAGTATTTATAGCTTACAAAGAATACAAAGGGTCTTATACAGCACGTGTTTACATAGGAGAAAAGATGTGTTTAGTATTCCTAAGCTAACTTGTTCAGTTTCCCATAAATGCAGTAACTTCACGAGTAAGCTGGCTGGAAACTACACATGTTCACACCACCTCTGAACCTCATTGTCATGGAAGTTTGTAAAAGAATGTTCTTGTTTTTCGTTGGAAAAACCAACGTCGACGTCAAGATCAGTCTCCTTTCTCTTTTCGGGAGAAATTATCATTATAAAGGATGAGATCAATTCGGAAGCACTTTTTTCTTATTCTAGCAGACGGAATTCCAAGAAAGAAGTGTAAGTCCCCAAGGTCCTTAAGAGAAAAATGAGACCACAAATTACAAAGCAGACACTGAATAGCCATGGTAGAAGATCCAGTGACAATAATATCATCAACATAAATCGAAATATAAAGCACATGACCACCAGTGTTGAAGATGAAGAGAGATGTGTCTGCCTCGGAGGGAACAAACCCAAGCTCCTGAAGCTTGGAGCTGAGCCGAGCAAACCCAGCCCGAGGCGCCTGCTTTAAGCCATATAAAGCTTGCACAAAAATGCGGAAACCGGGAATCTGTATACCCAAGAGGTTGACGCATGTAAACTTCTTCTTCCAAAATGCCGTGAAGAAACATGTTCTATGCATCCAACTGCCGGAAAGGCCAGCGACAGGATATAGCAATAGATAGGACCAGGCGAATAGTGGCAGGCTTGACAACTGGGCTAAATGTTTCTTCATAATCAATACCATGACGCTGTTTGAACCCTTTAGCAACGAGCTGAGCCTTGTAGCGATCAAGTGTGCCATCAGCTTTGCACTTTACCTTATACATCCATTTGCAATCAATGATGTTATGGCCATGTTGGGGAAGCACGAGACTCCACGTGCCATTCTTCAGGAGAACAGCAAATTCCTGATCCATAGCCATCTTCCAATGCGGACTAGCAAGGGCCTCCATAACTGACTCTGGCTTGGCAGGGGCGTGGCACACCATCCCACACCCAAATGGTGCCGTTGGTGAACTTGCGAGGAAGGACGATGCCATGGCTAAGACATGTGCCGATGCCATAAGTCCGGGCGGGAGGAGAAGGGTCTACAAGAACCGGACCACCAGCAGGAGCTGCATCGTCTAGATCCACAGCAGCAATGGGTGCAGTTGGAGCAGCAACACCTGGTGTGACCGCACCGACCGCCAGTGTCACCGCAACATCAGCTGGCTCAGGGAGAGCGGCCACGACCGGCGGTGTGACTGCACCAGCAGCTGGCCAAGTTGGCTCAGAGAGGGCGCCTACCGCACTAGTAGCCGTAAGATCGGCGTGGGCTACCTGTGCACCATGGGCCGCTTGCATCGCGTTGGGGGGTAGCCAGAGCTACATCGAGCGTGTCATGCATGGCCCCTGGCACGTGAGTTGTCGCATCATGCATGGCCCCTGGCACGTGAGTTGTCACGTCATGCATGGCCCCTGTTACATGAGACGCACCATGAAGTCCTGGAGAGAGCGATGGAGGCACCTGAAGCTGAAAAGACAGAATAGGCGGTAATACAATATAGGTACAGTTAGGTTTAGTAGACACAAGGGCAAGATCAACACCCGGTAGGAGAGTTGTTCGGAATAATGCGAGGACCAGCATTAGGCGAAGAGGCTGTGAAGGGAAAATTTTCTTCACACGAGAAATATATATCCAGCCGGACTGGGGATCTAGACACTTATAGCCCTTGTGAATCATGCTATGTCCAAGATAAACACATCGATGAGAGCGGAACTGAAGTTTGTGAGCATTGTAGGGATGCAAGAAGGGCCAATATACACACAAAAAATACCTTGAGGAATGATAATCAGGTCCTTTGCCTAGAAGCTTGGTGAGGGGCGTGGAGTTGTGGATGATAGGACTCGGTAGGCAGTTGATGAGATAACAGGCGGTACTAAATGCTACATCCCCAAAATTTTAGAGGAACGGCGGAATAAGCAAGAAGAGTAAGACCCGTCTCGACAATGTGATGATGCTTGTGCTCAGCGGCACCATTTTGTTGGTGAGTATGAGGACATGAAACATCATGAGCAATGCCAAGTCTTTTAAAGATGGAGTTGTGAAGTTTTTGATACTTGCGACCCCAGTCCGTCTACATACAAAAAATTATTCAACCAAGTTGACGTTCAACCAAGGATTGAAATTGAGCAAATATAGAGAACACATCAGCCTTACTTTTGAGAGGATAGAACCAAATGAATTTACTAAAAGCATCAATAAAAACTTACATAATACCTAAATCCGTCGGCAGAAGTAATGGCCGGACCCCAGACATCAGAATATATAAGTTCTAAAGGCGATGATAACACTTCATGTGAACTAGTATAGGTAGCTGATGACTTTTGGCCTGTTGACATGCGTCATAGACCAACATTTTATGTGACTCATTGGAACAAGCAAGATGATTGGAACTCAGAATACGACGAACTATGGAGTAGGACAGATGACCAAGACGACGATGCCACAACTCTTGAGTTGGAATCACGGTAGAATACGCAAGCTTAGTAGACGTTACTCAGAACTTGTGAGTGGGTAGAGACTTCCTCTACATTCCCCACGAAGAATTGTTATTCTCATTTTCCGACCCTTCACAAGAAAATGGTCAGGATGATATTCAAGGAAGATATTATTATCTGATGTTAAGTGATGTACAGGACAGGATTCTTGGAAGCATGAGGAACATGGAGAATATTTTACAACAAAAGTGGTTGAACCGTGTATTAATCGTAGAATGGCCAATATACCTAATAAACACACCCGTGCCATTTTCCATATGCACCTGATCACGTCCATGATATTTTTCACGGACCGTCAGCTTGTCGCGTTCGGAGGTGATGTGGTCGGTGGTGCGGTGTTGGTGTACTAGGTAGAGTCGCCACTGTAGCCGTGGGTGTTGGTGTAGGCAGCAACTCGTTCATCGTCAGCCTGAACGAGTGGTTGAATTGTTGGCGACACTTGAGCACGGTATGTCCCATTTTGCTACACACCTGGCACTTGGGGCCGTTGCGCTTCTGCCCTCTGGAAGAGTCACTGTCGCCACGGTTGTTGGAGTTGAAAGGATCGCAGGAGCCGACTAGAGGGGGGTGAATAGGAGGCTAGCTAGAACATTAAATTAAACTTCTTCGTTTTAGATGCAAATGTTATCAGACAGATAAGAGGAACTAGCAGCTGTGTGACAGGTATACTACTCAAGTACGAAGATACACAGATAATATATCGCAGCTGTCACACAGGTGATCTACACAGGTGCACTATCTAAGAGAAACAGGCATGTGTGAAGAGACTGTGACACAGATAGCTACCACCGGTATAGAGTAAAGATCATAGCTAGATTAGATATATATATCAGAGAATTACACAAGCATGCAAGGAAATAAGCAAGTAAGTGCAGAATGAAAACACACACAGAGACAAGAGATTTTTCACCAAAATTCCCACTCTTTTCAGAGAGATACGTCTCCGTTGGAGAAGCTACTCCTAATAGATAGCCAGCACTGAAACGTGTTTATTCTCCGAGTACCTGAATCTTCAGGCATGCTCCTTTGCTTGTGGGAGTCATTTTGCTGGTAGCAGGTAGACTTCAGATCACCCTCACAAACATCTGGGCCAACCCACACAAGATTGGGTGATCACCAGCGACTCATACACCTGTCTAGGAGTAGACACTCCAAGAGTAACAGAATCTCCAGCAACAACACTTGGAGGAACCAATGCTCTTTGCTCAAAGCTCTAACTCTCTTGAACTAACACATGAGAAGTTTGGTTTATGTTCAGGAGATGAGAGGCTTGAAACGGTTGAAAATGGCTGGCAAAGGTTGAGGTCCAAGACCTTCCCTGGTCCCCTATATATAGGGTCCGTAGGCACCTGACCGTTACACTCATGCCACGTAGGATTAAGTGAGTCACCAGTGACAGGCATCGGTGACACAGCTAACCATAACACACAACAGTAACAAGGCTTCAGGTAGACCGACACCCGTGTCACCGGTAGCTAACACAGGTAAAACCCTAACTGACGTAGACTCTCTTCTCAGCCTGGTCTTGGCATATTACATGCCCTCGGCGCACACAACAAACTCTGATGCATAACAGGAGAGAATCTCTAACGGTTTTCTGATGCAGCAGACAAACTATTGCAGTGCAGTTCCCTTAGCATTTTCAAGCTCTCCCCTAGCACAGAGGTGTACCTGAGTCATAGAGCGGTTGTTCACCTATGGACACAGCTGTGCCACACAGGTAACTATGGCTCTAGGGTTTAGGAAACTAGCACAGCAGTGTACTGGCACAACCCAGTTTCACACCTGTGCAAAACTGTTGTTACAGGGCCACTGACCTCAAGGCATCAGTGCCACTGTTCAACACTCTAAGCATTGAGCATAAGAGCTTCCAAAAGTAATTGCAACTTCATCCCTCTTAGTAGTACAGGTGTTTCCTAAGGACTCAAGAAAACTAGCAAATCTAGGCTTCAGCTTCCACCAACTGTAGTCAAGGCTCTTGACGCATCAAGCAACCATCACCTTACTTGTAACTCCTAGCACAGCACCAGCTTCTTCACAGCTGTGGCACAGCTGCTTAACACAGCTATCTCGTTGTCTTGGGAAAACACCTTTGTACTTTTAGTGGTCATCCTTTCATAGATGAAACCTCTTCCTGGAACCTAATCTTCTTGCTTACACTCAATGTAAATATTAGATCCCAGTTTGGGTTGCCATTAGCCATCAAAACCATTTAGGGGCCTAGATGCTCTTTCAAGCTCCCCCTTTTTAGTGGTTAGTGGCAACCCATTCAACTTTATCAATTAAAGATATGAATGAGTAGAACATATGCAAGTTGTTAGAATATACTCCCCCTGAAGTTGTGCATAAAAGATTTGCTTTTGGAATGCAAATACATAGATTTGAATTGTAAACATGGGTAGTATTTTCTCAGAACTTGCATTTCGTCAGTTCAGAAATTAAATGAATCATGATTAATAAACTGAACTGAGCTGATAATGATGCGGTTTTAAATTTTCTTTTAAAGCATGTTCAGAGCACAAAGAAGGATTAGCATGATCAGAGCATTCATTAGCGTGAGTTGTGATCAGAGTAAACATTTATACATGAAGCAGAAAATGTGTGAAGAGTCAGAGCATAAATTAGATCAGAGAAAAAAACAACCACACATATCAACACATGATCATGACAGAATAACATAGCTCAGAACATAAATTAAACTGCATCATTGATATGATCAAGACATAAGAAATTGAAACAGGAAAAACAAGTCTTAATACATAACACAACACTACTCTGCTCCTCTAAAGCCACTCACTCTCCCTACAGCTAAGATTTTCTCCCTCTTTGACACTAAAACACCAAAAAGGGGTAAGGGAAGAAGAGACCTCATGTCGGCTTGGACTTCAAGAGCTGGAGAACCTCTGTGAGCTACTGCTGCAAGGGGTCTACTTTGATATGCAGACCTTTCACTTCTCTATGTAGAGCAGTAAATCTGATAGGTTCTGGCAGCTTCTTGAGTCATCATGGAGGAGGAGAGGGTGCCACCTTCTGCTACCTATGTCATAGATACAAGCTCGGCTGGGTTAGTTGCAGGATCACCAGCTGTGACACTGGTGGGCAGTTGGCGAGGAGGAGCCTGATGCTGAGAAGCTAAATCTTGAGAGGCTGATGGACCAGCTGTGTCACCGGTGGGTGGCACAGGTGAATCACTTGGATTACCAAAGAGTGCTGGCACAGCCATCTCATCAGGGTGATCATCAGCTTGAGGTCTGAGCTGGGTTTTGGCTGTCTTCACTGTGATATCAAAAGTTGACTCTAGAAGACCTGTTCTCTTGAGGATCATATACATGATGTATGACCCATACCTCAGCTTAGCCTTCTTGTCTTTCTGAACAGCATCTATTTCATGAAAGATGTACCTTGCCACATCAAAATGCTAGTTCTTGGCAATATGTACTAACACCTGCCACACTGGATTGTATACTGCATCTATGTTGCCTTCCTTTGGCTGAAGGGTGACATTGAAAATCTTTACCAAGTGTTTGGCAGTGATGGTGATGCTTTGAAGTACACATGATCTGAAGGGGCATTGGCAGGGAATGTGAAGTTCCTTGGATAGAACTTTCTTCTTTCAGCATTGGAGACTGGCTTTAATTTGAATAAGTTAGGCATTCCTAGCTCCACAGGTGCACTAAACAGGCTATTGAACTCTGGAGCTGTAATAGATAGCAATTGTCCTGTAGTTCTCCAGAGCATGACATCTTGATTTTCTTGTTCTACCCACACAGTGGCATAGAACTCTCTGATGATCTCTAGGTCATAGCCTTGTTGTAGATTGCATAAAAACTCAAGTCCTAAGGTTTGGATCAGAGATGGTAAAGCCCTCAGTCTTGGATCACTCAAGGCAGACCAATCAATGGCCTTGCAATCTACATATCCTTTAGAGGATAGGACCTAATGATACATCCCCTTTTGATGATCATTGTGAAATCTGGGGTCTGTGCAGTCTGGTTCCAAGAACTCCTTATCCTCACTGAAATATGGGCAGGTAGACCTCATCCTGATGAAAACACTAGGGCTCATTGAGGCAACCCTGCTCTTTGATTTTCTTGGGTCACACTTGGGGAGCTTCATAGCTGTAGCCCTTGGAATGAACTTCATCTGATTGACCTCTATCCTCAGAGCATGAGAGAACATATAGTGATACTTGGATTCCAGATCCTCTTCACCCTCTGAGTGACTAGGTGAGCTTTCTTCTTGTTCTGCCTCCTCCTTAGGTTCATTATCTGATTCTGCACTGGAAGATGAGCCCTCAGCTTGATAATCTTCATCAGAGTCAGCTCTGAGTTATCTTGCCCTTGGAGGAGTTACTGATACACCTCTGCCATCATCTGATAAGCTTTCTAAGCTCTCTTCTTCTTCAGCTGGGTCATTTGCCTATGGCACAGGTGACCTTGATGACTCTTCTGTAGGTGAGGGCACAGCTGTGACCGCTGGCTGTTGAGCAGGTGAAGGAGCTGATGGAGAGCTTTGAGTATCAGGGGCAGCTGGCTGTGTCACAACTGTCTGAGCCAGCTATGAACCTATTCCTTGAACATGTGGTGACTCAGTGGCTTCTGCTTGTCCTTCTTCTCCCTCTGAGACAATGAACATGTTGAAGGAGATATTGGCTTGTGCACATCCAGAGATGAGAGAGTGTCCGTACTAACTGAGCTGGAACTCTTTTTCCCTCTTCTCTGATAAGTTGCTGGTAGAGTAGGCATTAGACGAGCACCTGGGTCAGCTACTGTGGCACAGGTGGTGACTTCTCCTTCTTCACAGCAAGAATGTCTTGCTGCTGCTTGGCCAATTTATCCATCAATGATGGCTCTGAGGATTGAGAATCTTAGAGATAATGAGGACATCATCATCAACAGCCACTGTCTCAGTTCTCTTTCTCTTGTAGCTGGGAAGGGGCATCTTGGCAGCTTCTTTCCTAAACTCAGGTGACAGCATCTGTTGTAAGGATTTTATTTCTTGTAGCAAGGCTTTTCTATCAGGACCTTGAGGAAGAGCTGACATCTTCATAGTTAGGTCCTGAATCTGATTCACCAGATGGGTGTCTCTTGCTGATATAGAGAAACTTGCCCCAGTGGACGCAGCTGTGGGATCAGGTGATGACACTGATACTGACACAGTTGGTGTCTTAGAAGATAGGAGCTGCTGCTTCTCCATGATTTGTCTTCTGATAGCCTGCCTCTCTAAATCTGACTTAGCAGCTTGCATCTGGAGGTGAAGGGCAGCTATCTCATTTGAGAGAATTTTGTCAGCAGTTGTAGGCTCTGGAATAGCCATAAAGATAGGCCTAGCTTGACTTGACAGCTGAAGAGACTTTGCTTGGTAGGTCTCCAGTAGGCGCTTCTTCTTCCTCTCATTGGTCTCCTTACTGATTTCCTCTGAGAGCCTGTCCATCTGTTCTAAGATGATTTTGTCATTATCTAGATCTGCTTCAGAAATCTACTGATCAGATTTAGGCTCATGAATTGAAAGTGTGCCCCTTGGTAACACTACTTCAGAGATGGATGACTTCGTTACTTTTCTGATTGTTCTCTTGGGCTTCTTAACAGTTTCCTTGCCCAATGAAGTGTGTTCAGCATCGGATGGGGACCTTGTCCCAGAGTTTCTATCTGTTCCACGCCCTTTTTTTTAGACCTCGAAACATGAATTGGACAAATTCCTTCTCTTAGGAACACATACAAGAAAAAAGATAACGGTAGCCCTCCTATTAACTACTTCATTTTCATTTATGAATTTCATAGTAATAGAAACCCAATATCCATTTCAAAAACATTTATAACGGATTCCTTGGTTCGGACCGACGAGTAATGGCACTCGATTATTATCAACCTGATTGCAATCCTTTTTTGTCGGTAAGGATTGCACCAGAGCACCTTCTACTTCTGAGATGGATGACTTCGTTACTTTTCTGATTGTTCTCTTGGGCTTCTTAGCAGTTTTCCTTGCCCAATGAAGTGTGTTCAGCATCGGATGAGGACCTTGTCCTCTTGGATGGGGACACACTGTACTGAACTTGACTGTCTAGCTTTGGATGCTACAGCAGCAACTTTTTTTCTGCAGTTTTCTTTTGCCTATTGGCTTTTTGCTATGCTCTTCTTCTCTGAAAAGTTTCTTCTTTCTGTCTCAATCTTTCCCTTTCTTGATCAGAATCAGAAATGATGATCTCTCTACTTGATTCTTCTGGATCAGACCACTTGAGACCACTGTCTTCTCTGTCAAAACCTGAAGACATTTGAAGAAATGAGATAGATAAGGAAGAATAAAGGAAAAGGGTGTTCCTAAATGCAGAAGAAAGTAGCTTTGTGGGCCACCTGTGTGAGGTCAAAGTGACACAGGTGAGGACTTGGAACCAAACTAAAGTCTCTGCCCTTGGAATAGGCGTGCCTGTGTGACAGGTGAGACCCTAGTGGTGACACAGCTACGCGTAGAGGCAGACGGCAGATTCATGAAAACTAGGTTTTCACGAAGTTTTTGCTGCTAGGTTTTGAGCTAGATGAATCTAGGAATCTAAACAAAGGCTAAACCAACCCTAAATAAGGACAATGCACTACTGAAATAAGCTCACGAGCGATTGCATTGACAAGAAACTAGGTTGAATGCAAAGAAGGGTTGGCTGAAGCTTACTTTAATCGAAAACTCGACAAAGCGCGAATGAATCGGTGCCGGAGTGTCTTGGAAAGCTTCTCTGATGAGTTAGAAAACTTTCGAGTGTTGGAAGATATGATCTCGACGAAAACACGAGAATTGAGTACTCAACGGAAGTTTGGGGTTTTTGTGTTCGAACAGAGTTTTAGGGGAAACGCGACTTTGCTTTATATAGGCCGAAGGGTTATAACATGGCTGTTTCACAGCTGGGTGGATGACCTATGACACAAGTGAGTGAAAAGAGTCCTTATGACGTACGGAGTTCAAAAGAATTCACCTGAGACACAGGTGGATGACTCAGGTGACAAGTTTTTCATCTGGAACACTAAGATAGGGAATTTGATAAGAGAGAAAGCACAAGGAACTAAAAGAGAGTCCTAGTAAATCTTCCCAATGCCAGTTTGCCAAAAA
Organism: Stipa capillata; assembly: GCA_019208055.1. NCBI lineage: Eukaryota > Viridiplantae > Streptophyta > Magnoliopsida > Poales > Poaceae > Stipa > Stipa capillata. Next base: position 59,990 of record JAGXJF010002308.1, read on the forward strand.
CTCAACAGAGCAAAGATAAAACTGATAAGAGTTGATTTGGAAAAACCACGACACAAGAAAAAGAAATGTGCACAGAAGATAGGCACAAACATCTTACCAAAAACACTCTAAGCACAGAACACACCTGTGACACAGGTGGAAACGCAGATGAAAACACAAACAGAGAATCAGCGTAAACATATGAGCTAGACACCAAGCCAAACTTTTTATTGCAAGTTTGAGACATCAATGATATTCACTCACTCCTCAAGGTACAGAACCTAGTCTCATCTAAGGCTTGGTGAAGATATCGGCAAGTTGTCTATCTGTCCTCACAAAGTTAACTGCAAGATTTTTCGTAGATAATGATTTAGTCACAGCAGGCAGTTTATCTTCATTCAAGACAGGAATGTAACCAAGGCCCTTCAGGCCATTGTTTCTCCTAAGCATTTTAACTCTAATCATCTGATAGTTTTGTATGCCAATGTTGATAGTACAAAGGCCTTTCCTCATAAACCTTTTAATCTCTTCAAGCTCCTCCTTGAGCTTGTTATGCTCAGCTGCATCTACATAGTTAGTTGCAATAGAGATTGAAGCCTCATTAGAGTTATCAGTCACACCACCTGTGGAAGTTAAAACATTTATGCGAGTAGCAATTCAAGCATGTTTCAACAGTGCAGGAGCAAGCAAAGGTGTAATATCAGAAGTAACAGAAGAGTTATGAGCGTTAGTATCATCAATGCACTTGGCATGCTTTGCCTTCAGCTCCTCATGCTCCTTGAGAAGAAGCTCATGAGCTAGCTTAAGCTTGTCATGAGCAATCTCCAGGTTCTCCTGATCTAACTTGGTGTTCTCCCTATCATCCATGACCTCATCACAGGTCTCCCTGAGCTCTCTAAGCTTATCCCTTAGGGATATGTTCTCCTTCCTCTCCTTCTCAAAGGCCTTATCTGTTCTTTCCAAAATACACATTAGTTCATTATAATCAAGAAAGTCATCTTTAGTAAATACCTTTGATCCTTTAGCCATGAGACACAAAGGAGCTGAGCTTGATGAAGTCTTGGCATCTAGTGAGGCGCAATGTGACTCGGCTGTGTCACCGATGGTCACCACAGTGGAGTCACCAGTGAGCCTGGTTGTGTCATAGGTAGACACATCTGTCAGACTGATTGCAATTCCAGCAACTTCACCTTCTTCCTCAGATCCTGAGTCATCAGACACCCAAGCTTGACCAACATAAGCTCTTGCGGTAGCTTTGTTCTTGGCATAGATTGGATGCTTGTTATTGAAGGTCTTCTTCTTGCCATGAAAGTCTTTCTTCTTTTTGTACTTATTGTTGTCCTTCTTCTTGGTTGGACAGTCAGCAGCAAAGTGACCTTCTTATCCACACTCAAAGCACTTCTTGTCCTTCTTGTCCTTGAACAGCTTCTTTCCCTTGAACTTGTCACTTGAGCCAAATTGCTTCTTCTTTCTGTAGAATTTTCTAAAGTTTCTTGTGAGCAGGTCAGTTTCTTCTCCACTGGTGATCTCCTCATCAAGGTATTCATTACTTTCACTCTCTGGTTGTGAAGCTGAGGTAGTGGTCTTCAAGGCAATGTTCTTCTTGAGTGAGGAGGATGGGTTGTGCCTGCTCTCTTGCTTGATCTCCATCTCATGTGTTAGGATTCTTCCCAACACCTCAGTAGGCTTCATCCTATCAAAGCCATGCTTCTCCTTCAGCATCAGCACAAGTGTTCTGTATGACTTTGGCAGCACAGACAGAAACTTCTTGATGACATCCTCATCATCTACTCTATTTGATCCAAGAGCCCTCAGCTGATTGGTGATGATGGTGAGTTTTGAGAACAAGGAGTTTATGTCTTCACCATGTTCATACTCAAACCTCTCAACTTTTGATTTCAGCAAGCTTCTCTTAGACTTCTTCAGAGTGTTGCTGCCCTCATAGATTTGCTCCAAGGTGTCCCAGATTTACTTGGCAGAGTCCATGGTGCTGACCCTGTTGAAATCATATTCTTGCAGACCCATAAATATAGCTGTAGCAGCCTTGCATTATTCTGGATGTTTCTCTTGTCATTGATGCTTGGCATTATGGTGTCCTCCATCTTGTAACCTATATTGACAACTTCCCAAACATCTGGATCAATGGCGATAAGATGCATTTGCATCTTTCTTTTTCAGAAGGCATAGTTAGATCCATCAAAAACAGAATTTTACCCTCATAGCCCGACATCCTTTAACTCTAGCTGTTAAGCCAATTCAAAGAGCAACTTGCTCTGATACCAATTGAAAGGATCGCAGGAGCCGACTAGAGGGGGGTGAATAGGAGGCTAGCTAGAACATTAAATTAAACTTCTTCCTTTTAGATGCAAATGTTCTCAGACAGATAAAAGTACTAGCAGCTGTGTGATAGGTATACTACTCAGGTAACAAGATACACAGATAATATAACGCAGCTATCACACAGGTGATCTACACAAGTGCACTATCTAAGAGAAACAGGCATGTGTGAAGAGACTGTGATACAAATAGCTGCCGCCGGTATAGAGTAAAGATCACAGCTAGATTAGATATATATATATATATACATATATATATATATATAAGAGAATTACACAAGCATGCAAGGAAATAAGCAAGTAAGTGCAGAATGTAAACACACAGAGTGACGATGACATGGCACCCGGGGATCATCAAGGAGGACGAATCTGGCCCTCAAACCATAGGGTGGGCCGGGCCGACTACTCGGAGTCCGACTCCTACACGGGGACGCCTCATCAACGTGTAGTACAAGACATGGATTAATACTTGCCCAGTATACTCGGAATCTGTTGTAACTAATTAGGAAACCAATCTGTTAACCAATCTGGACTCTTGTAACCCCATCCCGGTCGCCTATATAAGGCCTGGTAGGGGACCTCCAATCGGTAAGCTTTTAGTCATAGGCTATTCTCATTGTTTCATAGCTCAAGCAACCTCGAGATCAATCCTCAAGGGCTTGCGGCACTCGGGATTCAAGCTATACTAGCCACCAAACACAGGACGTAAGGTATTATCTCTCCGCAAGGGCCTGAACCTGTCTAAATTCTGCTTCCCGTGTACACCCATCTGGATTTGCTGTACTCACGCCGCCCTATATTTAGTATTGCCAGAATAATACTCCGACACAGAGAGACAAGAGATTTTTCACCGAAGTTCCCACTCTTTTCAGAGACGTACGTCTCCGTTGGAAAAACCACTCCTAAGAGATAACCAGCACTGAAACATGCTTGTTCTCCGAGTACCTGAATCTTCAGGCACGCTCCTTTGCTTGTGGGAGTCCTTTTGCTTGGCAGCGGGTAGACTTCAGATCACCCTCACAAATGTCTGGGCCAACCCACACAAGCTTGGGTGATCACCAGCGACTCCTACACCTGTCTAGGAGTAGACACTCCAAGAGTAACAGAATCTATAGCAACAACACTTGGAGAAACCAATGCTCTTTGCTCAAAGCTCTAACTCTCTTGAACTAACACATGAGAAGTTTGTTATACTCAGGAGATGAGAGGCTTGAAACGGTTGAAAATGGCTGGCAAAGGTTGAGGTCCAAGACCTCCCTTGGTCCCCTAATATAGGGTTCGCAGGCACCTGAACGTTACACTCATGCCACGTAGGATTAAGTGAGTCACCTGTGACAGGCACCGGTGACACAGCTAACCACAACGCACAACGGTAACAAGGCTTCAGGAAGACCGACACCTGTGTCACTGGTGGCTGACACAGGTGAAACCCTAACTGATGTAGACTCCCTACTCAGCCCGGTCTTGGCACATTACATGTCCTCAGCGCACACAACAAACTCTGATGCATAACAGGAGAGAACCTCCAACAGTTTTCTGACGCAGCAGACAAACCATTGCAGTGCAGTTCCCTTAGCATTTTCAAGCTCTCCCTTGGCACAGAGGTGTACCTGAGTCATAGAGCGGTTGTTCACCTGTGACACAGCTGTGCCACACAGGTAACTATGGCTTTAGGGTTTAGGAAACTAGCACAGCAGTGTACTAGCACAACCCAGTTTCACACTTGTGCAAAACTATTGTTACAGAGCCACTGACCTCAAGTCATCAGTGCCACTGTCCAACACTCTGAGCATTGAGCATAAGAGCTTTCAAAAGTAATTGCAACTTCATCCCTCTTGGTAGTACAGGTGTTTCCTAAGGACTCAAAAAAACTAACAAATTTAGGCTTCAGCTTCCACCAACTGTAGTCAAGACTCTTGATGCATCAAGCAACCATCACCTTACTTGCAACTCCTAGCACAACACCGGCTTCTTCATAGCTATGGCACAGTTGCCTAGCATAGCTATCTCCTTGTCTTGGTAAAACATATTTGTACTTTTAGTGGTCATCCTTTCATAGATGAAACCTCTTCCTAGAACATAATCTTTCTGCTTACACTCAATGTAAATATTAGATCCCAGTTTAGGTTGCCATTAGCCATCAAAACTATTTAGGGGCCTAGATGCTCTTTCAGGAGTTCCCGCCACCACGATTCTTCCGCGGAGCACAGTCGCGATCTCCACCATTGCCACCTGTGTGGTTGCCGGAGCCGCCACCTTGGTAGCCGCGAGAGGCGAGGTTGACACTGGTGCCAAACTGAGCCATGCGGGCTTGCTGCTCGAGATGCACCTCGATGGAGAGGAGGTGCGAATAGAACTTTGATAGGGAGATTGCACCGGCCTTCACGGTGACCGATGACACCAATAGGTTGTACTCCAGATCAAGGCCAGCCATGATATAGCCGATGAGTTCATCATCGTCGAGACGATGACCTGCTGCCGCCATCTGGTCCGCGAGATGCTTCATCCGATTGAAGTACTCCGTGGCGCTGAGGTCGTTCTTGCGCGTGTGAGCGAGCTGCACTTGTAGCTGCATGATGTGGGCCTTGGACTGCGAAGAAAACATGCGGACAAGGGCAGTCCACATGCCTGCTGCTGATGTCTCGCTAACGACTTGTGCCAGGACGTCTGGCTCCAGGGACACCAGTAGATGTCTGAGAACTTGCTGGTCCTTAACCAGCCAGGCAGTGTACTCTAGATTCGGAGCAGTTTTTTCGACGGGCTTGCTGTCGACAGTTTCCGTGACCAGGATAGTCATCGGCGGCGTGGCCGTAGTCCCATCGACGAAGCCGAGGACTTGATTGCCGTGCATGATGGGCATTTCCTGTGCCTACCACAGGAGGTCATTCTCCCGTGAGAGCTTCACCGAGCCAAGGTTGTTGAAGCTGAAGGCCGGTGCCACCGATCCAAAAGAATTGCCAGAATTCATGGTGTGGTTGTGTTGTGGAAGAACGTTAGGCTCTGATACCATATAAACTAAACACAAGTGGTTTGGGGTATTTGGCGATGCACAGTCGTGCAAGCCCCCTCATATATTTATACTCATCAGGTGTTACATGGATGATACAATATGATCCTATATTAAAGGAGATCGATATCCTGGTGGTTAGCTATACACGAGTCCTACATAGGTATGCTATAGGAGGCTTATCTTAACACACACCTCACTCACCCTCCTCTTGCTCCACCATGGGCGCCACCATTGCCAACACTGCCACCTGCCATCCATTGCTGCCTCCTCGCTCCACTCCGAATCTAACATACTCCACCATTAGTTTGCCCCTCCCTTCCTCCCCTCGACAGCCATTCTAAGCCCAGGGCACTGGTGAATCCTATCCAAGTCATTATTGTCGAGTCAACATTCTTGTTGTCATCGAGTTGTTGATCAATCCTCTCCCCATTCCCGCTGCTCCTCTTCTTCTTCCTCCTCTCGCTTCTTCTTCCTCGACCAGTCTCACCTATCGAGGGTTCAACCCGGCGACATGGACCCTGTAAGACTAACGAGGCGCCTATTCTAACTAGATTTTGCCAAACTACAAAAGACAGATCGGTGAGCTTGGAGGAAATATGCTAACAACTTGTTTGGCAACACTAGGGAAGGTGAATGGTTGTTTAGAGGAGGGAGTTTGTTGAGACGCTAGGCATGAGAAGTTGATTTCTGGTCTTAATCCCTTGTTTGGTATGTAATGAGAATTATAAGTAGGAGTTTAAGAGGAAGTTATGGGGATTAATATAGAGAGGATAGTATAAGTTATGATGACAGGCTAAGATATTCTCTTAAGAGTAATTTTCTCTTAATTTTCACTTTCCTCCTATTATTAAATGGTGAGAGTTAGACGTTTTTATCCTATCTTTTCTATATTTCTATATTCACTAATGAAACAGGTGATTTTATAATCTATCTAGATATCTAGAATTCTCGTTCCCTCGACCAAACAGCCTGCAAGGAACATCCATTCGAGACCATTCTCTCCTTATCTCATCACTCTCGCAACCGTCGGCCATGACCCGCACACAACTCCAGAGTAATCCACAAAACGGCTCAAATGAAAAAGAACAATCCAGAAAAATTCCGTTTAGTCACGGGGCGAACTTCTATGCAGTTGGAGCCCGCGGGGTGATTGCTTTCGCCGTCCGATCGTACCTCAAGATTTGCGAGATCTCGCTGAAACGGTGTGGTTGGAGCAGTTCGACGGTAGGAATGGCAGCTCGCAGGCGACGGCGTGAAGTAGTAGTTTTCCGTTAATCACCGACGTGAGTAACCAAAATCGAATCAAACTACTCCCAGCAAGGCTTAACCGCCCGATGTAAATCCGACGCTCCACCTCCCTCCTGCCTCAGCCCCGTCTCGCCGTCTCCTACCTCCCTCCCCGCCAGTCCACCCCCGACCACAATCGATCTCTCCACGTCTCCATCTCGGCGTTTCTCTTCTCTTCTCTTTTCTTCATGCCGATCTAGTGCTACACGTTACCGCCAGGGTTAGGGTTTCCCCTTTGCTTCCATTCCCATGGCTGTCGACGACGCCGCCGCCCCCTCGGAGCTCGACAGCGGCACCCGCAGCGAGGAGGATGTCGCAGCCAAGCCGCTCCTATCGGTGTCCTCCCCGTCCGCCGCTTCCGCGACCGCGCCGGCGCAGGAGAGCCTCGAGGAGCTGGACCGGAGATACGCCCCGTACGCGCGGCGGGACGCGTATGGGCCGATGGGGCGCGGCCCTTTGGGGGCGGTGGAGGCGGCGCGGCTGGCGGTCGCGGCGGCCGTGCTCCTCCCGCTCCGGGTCGTGGCCGGCGTGCTCGTGCTCGTCGCCTACTACCTCGTGTGCCGCGTGTGCACGCTGTGGGTGGAGGAGGAGCGGGAGGGGGGCGCGGTCGGGGGCGAGGGGGAGGGGTACGCGCGGCTCGAGGGCTGGAGGCGGGAGGGGGTCGTGAGGTGCGGCCGCGCGCTCTCACGCGCCATGATGTTCGTATTTGGCTTCTACTGGATTCGCGAGTACGACTGCCGCTTCCCCGATGTCGAGGTAGCAATGCTAAATGATTCTAGTTCTATAAGACGCAGCCCAGTGGCCGTATTTTCTGTGCCTTGCTTGCTTGCTTGATGCTTCATATCTGCAATGGAAGAGCTGGATAGTGTGATAGTTGGTAATATCTGAGGCCGAGTTGTTGATGGTTGTGGTGCTTGTGTAGTCTGACCGATTTGGACTTGGAAATACATATTATGTGGGACATTTGTGCTGCCTAACTGAGGAGGGCAGTATGGCATTTGTGCTGCCTAACTGAGGAGGGCAGTATGGTTGACTGCTTCTGGGAGCAAGCTGGGTGGTCGTGGTGTTTGTTCGTGGCTAAGTTGTTTCCCGGACTGAATCAAAAAGTTTATTCTAGTATATGCACTTTTTGAAATTTGAAGTATGCATATGCGCATCCTGCATCTTGGCATCCTGGCTTAGTTCACTGTCCTTGGTTAACCTGCAGTAAGTGAAACTAAGATGGATGACGACAAAGTGAGACGTTCATGTTTTTAGTCAGTGGGCTAATGTTTAGTATTTGTTCTGAACTATATATAACAGATCGAAATTGTTTCCTATTCAAGATGGATATGAAGTATCACGCTCTGGCTTTGTTCTATATTGCTACATCTGCCTACACTATTTTTATAAAACAATACAATGCTAGGTTGTTGCAATGACTGGTAATAGATGGTTAAACATGGTAGTTTTTTCGACAACATTTGCATACAAGGTGAATAGTGTGTTCAAGAATTTGCTTTTAATTTTCTGTTCGGGGATATTTCATACCACTGCTTTCATGTCTATTATATATCCAACTGGATGCTCTATTTATTCAGGATGAGCATCTGGACCAGTCTAAAGATTTGGAAAGACCAGGGGCAATTGTATCTAATCATGTATCGTATGTGGATATTCTATATCACATGTCATCTTCTATTCCAAGTTTTGTTGCTAAGGTACTGTAGATATGCTGTTATTGTTCATATAATTCCTCAAAAATTATGTACTTAAATGTATTGATTTTGACATGTTTCTTTTACACACGACTATACTTCTTGAAGAGATCAGTGTCCAGATTGCCCCTAGTTGGTCTTGTAAGGTAATAGCATTCTCTAGTGTATTTGGTCTCATGTTTTCTCTATAACTTTTGGTCAGAATATAACTTTAGAACATTGTGTTTTAGTAGATTTTGTGATTGAAGAAGTGTTCGCATTTATGTTGATTTGTGTAAATTGAATTGACAAAATGACTTGTCATGTGTTATGTCATGTTGTGATGCAGCAAATGCCTTGGTTGTATTTTTGTTCAGCGGGAGTCTAAAACTTCAGATTTCAAAGGTGTTTCAGGTATATATTGATGCTTACGGCCTTAAGTGAACCTGCTATATTTTTTAGCTTAAACTATGAAAACTTTATTTTCTCATCGTCAAGGTTTCAATTTTGGAATATGAATAATACTAGTTATGCAATTGAAAAAATTCTTGTACTGAACGTTGGTGACTACATGCCAATAGAATCTTCACATATTTGATGTGTCTACGAGTAAATCTCATCCATAGACGTCCCCAGTGTCCATTTCAATGTAGTAATGCCATTCTTGAACTATTGGTTTTATTTATTTTGATGGAAGTATCCTACTGTAGATGCCATCTGATTGCTACATGGAATTTTTACAGGTGGAGAGGGAGCAATGCACTAGCTTTATTAACTAATTAAACATCTTAGTAGAAAGGATAAATAAGAGAAGTCTGTAAAAACCACTATAGTGAAATAATTGCATTTAGTTTTTGAAATATGAAAGTCTTGGGATCTGAAAGGTAAACTAAAAAAATAGAGAATAAAATTGTCTTATCTGCTAATATTCCATAGAATCAAGAAAATGTAAGAGTAAACAAATCTGGGAATGACAGAGATAAATTTGACAAGATTATCATATCATCCTTAAATAATTTTGGAAGCTAACCAGGTTCAATTATTTGAGATGGCATTGCTAGATTTTTTTTATTATGGGGAATGGATCGAGCACCATTTTTGGGGTGATGGATCTTGGGTGCAATTTGACCCTTTCAAATACAGGTGCTATAGGCAGATTTGCCATTTTTGTATATAAATGGCTTAGTTTTTTGTGGTCAGGAATGTTGTTGAAACACCGTGCCCTACTTCATTCCATTTTGCTTGTTCCTGTTTTTCTAATTTATACCCAACAGGTGCTGTAACTGAAAGAATCCAGCGAGCTAATCGACAAAAAAATTCTCCAATCATGCTACTCTTTCCTGGTTGGTGCATAACAACTTCCTTTTCTATCGTTAAAATTTGCATATGGACAGTAGCTAAACACCTTCTAGTTTATTGTTCATCTGTGAAATGCATATTTGCATGGCTTTTAGTATTAATCTTGCGGGTCAGTTTTTCTTTGACTTTAGGAGTATATTTTTACTTGTTTACTATATCTTCTAACTGCCTATATTTTGTGACCATGTCTTGTTTTGATCTTGTTACTCTTTTGCTGGATTGTAATCCAATCTTGATAGAAGACTGAGATGTTGTATCCATATATGATGTGTAACTTTTAGCTTTCTTGGGTGATAAATTTGGATTGTCGCTTGCCCGTTCCATATGATTTACATTAGGACCCCTTGACTTTATGTTTGTATATGGATCTGTGCTTATCTTATAAAAGGCATGTCATGCTATCTCTGTTCAAATTTTGTACAACCTATTTTAATGCTTTAATATTTGTACTCAAAGCAAAAATTGTGGAACTATGTACTTGTGGTCCAAACATGGAGTTAGTCATTCTGTAAACTTGTCTCTCATTTTTTAATGTAGTCTTTTATTTAGGCATCTTATTTATACACTTGATTACGTTCCTATTGTAGAGGGCACAACTACAAATGGGGACTATCTCCTTCCATTCAAGACGGGAGCCTTTCTTGCAAAAGCACCAATACAGCCAGTCATTTTAAGATATTCTTACAAGAGATTTAGTCCAGCATGGGAGTCTATGTCTGGGGTGAGTACCAATGGGAAATCTGTGCGTACTTGCAGTTGTCAGTTCAAATGCCTATACGAGACATATGTATAATCAATACCATGAAATGCTCTATGTAGAATTGACACTATCTTCACTGAAATAACATTTGATCCATAGCATTTTGTTTTGGTTTCATTAGTGCTTGAGTTTAGAAGATAACAGTAATGAACTCGGCCTGTCATTTAGCTTCTTTTGTCCATGTATTTCTTTGATCATAATGGAATATATTGTGGCGCAACTTGTGGGTTCTTAGTTAATTCTTTCACACAACAGTTCAAGTAAAAGCTGTTCCATGGCATAGATTTGGTAGACGTATAATTACATGATGAACATTTAGCCTTTCAAAACTATTAACACCTCGTACAGTTCATGAGATAACCATGGCTAGACTATTTTTCTAATATTTGTAAACTACATCCATAATGATTCTTGAGTATTATACGGTTTTTTCCCACCAAAGTTTGTCCAGCTGATTCCAGAAGAAGTCCGGATAACATTAGTTGTTAATTACTTGCAGGGAGCTTTCCATTTATGAGTTACTAAGATTAGCTAATGTGTCTAGTATCCATCTAACTTTGCTAAGCTTTCAGGCACGTCATGTATTTCTGCTCCTATGTCAATTTGTAAATTATCTAGAGGTAGTCCATTTGCCTGTCTACTATCCTTCTGAGCAAGAAAAGGATGATCCAAAGCTCTACGCAAATAACGTACGGAAGTTGATGGCAGTGGAGGTATGTATCCAGGTTTCCTATTTTTAGATTGGTTACTAACCTTCCATATTTTTTGATGATCCGACATAGTGCCTGAAATCTTTTGTGTTCCATGGTAACTACCATATAATGATATTACACTCGTTGACTTCTACTTTTCAGGGAAACTTGATTCTTTCAGATCTTGGGCTAGCGGAGAAGCGTGTGTACCATGCAGCACTGAATGGTAATAGTCTACCTCGTGCTTTACATCAGAAAGATGATTGAAATGTATTGCCGTCATGCTTCTGTATACTGACAGTTGAGTGACTTGCTTGTAACTATAAATACAAGTTGGTGTGTTGCAAGATTTCCTCATGTTTGAGAGGAGTGTTGTGAATATTCTCTCGATATTTAACAGTGGAAACAATCAACTAACTGGTGTGGTTCAGTAACTATGCCAACTATACATTTACATGACTCGGGCTTTCCCACACCTCTTCATAGGATCAGCCCGTGTGTGGTTTCTAAATACTGCTTGTTCCAAAAACTGAATCATCTACTTGGTCTTCCCTGCAGGCTTATTATGTCAAAGATAATTTGGATAAATTTTGGATATGCGTGCTGTTAATTTCCTAGTTGCCCCTGTATTCTTGTTGTAGAAGAACGGGAATCAAAGTTTTGTCGCTAATCTTTCTCGTCAAGGGATCAATTGTAGGTGACCACACATTTTTGCAGCAAGAATCAGCTAAGCTATTAATCCACAAGGAATTATAACATAGGGTTCAAGGGAGAAATCAGCTAATTTGCCATTTTCCTTCAACTCAGCATTATAGTTCATGTTGATATATTGTCATGATGTATCCGATATATTTGTCCACTAACACGCGAAAATCAATGTAATGGCTTTCCCTTTTTGTTCCAAGGTCTTGCTGATGATGTTGGCTTATTAAGCAGTTCTACCATGTTCAACCATCTCGGCTGAACAGTATTGATTGGTTCTTGTTTAACACTGTTTGTTGAGTGTGTTGAAACATTTGATGGTGCTTACTGGTTGCACTTGAACAGTGAAATTAACTGAACATCTTCGGTTTGGCTACCTTTAACAGTGAAATGAATTGAACATCCCCGTCAGTTGTATCTAAAATCTATCAACGTCAGCTTTTGGTCTAGTTAAATGAGAGAGAGGAGAGACGGGATAGTAATTTTGTAATTAATTACTCCCTCCGTTTCACTATATCTACCTTTAATCTTGAAATACTCCTGTAGTTATTATGTTGATTCTACTTTATATTTCTATTAAATTGATTTGGAGAAAGTTAAATGATTGTATTATATTATTTAATAGGGCTATGTATGGTTATTTATTTATTTTCTCAGAATTAGTGTTTGTGCACACCGGGGGCCAAGAACAGATATAATGAAAGAGACGAAGTAGATCACGTGGATGGACTGTATCTAATTTGATAACCATTTAGGTGACGGTGGATTTAGATATGACTGTACTGTATAGATACAATAGGTTGAAAATGTGCTTAAAACTATTAGACGATTGGTTGGTTCCCGTAGTTTCCTTGAGATCGTTGCTGTTGACCTCAACCATCTTGTGCTCAGTTAATTATGGTTAGAATGACGCGATGTGCGTAAAAACGCTGTTCGTTTTGGTATTGGAATGTTTAGTGCTTAGCTACTAGTTTATTCGATATTTTGCTATTCGGTCGATAAAAATTAGCGAGTAAATTACACCATGGGCTTGGCAGATGGGTGTAAGCAGGTCCAATAAATTTTAAAGATGTGCACGAAATGGTTTAAGAGAGGTCTCATAGGTACAAAACCCAATCGAGGTGCCATCATGACTCAGTTAGAACATGTATAATACAAGTATTTAGAGAGATGCTTAGCAGAATATATTGGTTTTTTCTTGCCACTTAGACTAGCACTAATGCTTGTTTTATAGTAACTGGACATCCATGCTTAAGAGGTGCTTATATATTTAACTAGTATTAATTAACATATAATAATAATCTAACCACATTTAAAGAGAAGCTTGTATTGGAGTAGGTAAAATTTATATAATGCTTAATGATGCGGCTATGTTCTCTCTCTTTAAGAACTTATATATAATCACCTTGCATTGCACATGATGGTGCTATTTTGGTGCTTAGGTGGTGGAACTTTTACCTATGATACCTCACTTCATGAACTCAAGCGAGCGTTCCTAAAGTTTTTGTATCTACTCCCTCCTTTTCAGTTTGTTAGGCTCATCTTCAAAAACGCGATTTATCGGTTTGTTAGGCCCTTCTTCCTCCTAGCATTAAAAATGCACACGTCTGGCAAGTTAGCTTCCCCTTAGGTGAGTTAATGATCCATGCATGAGTTAATGAGTTAACACTGCATGATGCATGCATGGGCCATGCGCGAGCGTTGTAAATGTTCCCCAGGCACGCGAGCGTTGTTTTCTTAGGCGCGCGAACGACTTCATCGTTAATCCAACACATAACGACAGAGAGAAAAGAGCGCGCTAATTAGTCAGTTCTCAACCCAAAAATTTCGGACTCCCGTTGTACATCTGCCTTGGTTACAGAGTTTTTGAAGATGGGTCTAACAAACTGAAAAGGAGAGAGTACTTGAGTACAACTTATTCACATTTTAAAGTAATAAAAACATTAATCACCCGCGTAAAGAAACTTCAAGCCAGTACCTTCGTGGTAAGTTTCATTTACTTATTTTTTTATAAGATCAGTTTCATTTATTCTAGATGTTCATGATCATTTACGTTTCAATTTGAGCTCATCCTTAGTTTGCATCCTAGTTTCGTCACTATTATTGTTTTATTATTATCTCTATGACATGAATGAGTACAAGATATAACAACTATCTTTATCTTTATATATACCTTAACTAACCATAGCATGTGTTTGTTACAATCAAGTTTTTAGGCTTTTGCGGCTTTTGAATGCCACTAGTAGTAGTGGCAAAGAGACAAATTCCTATTTTCTTTCGAGAGACCATGTATTACCCAACTAAAATTTTACGGATTCGCATCAACATTTTCCCTGCCTATTGGTTCTAGGTTCAACCGTCCCTTTCATCCTGCCCTCTCTCCTCGCCGCCAAATCACACCTACGTCCCCTGTCTCGCCGGCGACGCTTTGGCGTCACCTTCCTCCCTGCTGCAGTTGCATAATGCAGCTACCAATAGAGGACCGCCTTGGCTCCGTCCACTTTCTCATCCGTCCTTCAACACCTCCCAACTGCTACCTCATTGTTTTTTCATGTCTCTGAGGGCTCACCACAGCCTAGATCCACCCTCTACATATATCTCGCCACTCGAGCATCGACCCATCCGCCGCCGCACCGAATGTCATCTTCCGTCCCATGGACGAAGCGGCACCACCGCCGCCCCACGGCCTCCGCCTCCATTCCTCTCAGCGTGTTTGGCAACCGGATGGATGGGGAATGGGAGTTTAGAGGTGAGAGTAGACGTAGGGATGAGGCAAGAGAAATAGCTATTTACTCCCAATCCCCTGTTTGGCGGTGAGTAGAGATTAATATTAATTCCCTCTTCCTCTCATGAATTACCAAGTCCTAACCAGGGAAGAGATTGATGAAAATTTTATTCACCAATTCCCTTTCTCCTTCCCCTTTAAAACTCCCATTCCTCCTAATCAAATAGATGACATTTAGTCCCAAGTCCCCTTAACTCCCATTTCCTAACTCTAATTCCCTCCAACCAAACAAGCTGTAAGTTCAGGGGGCTTCGTTAACCCATCCCCGGCGGAGCCAGTGGCTTGGTACAGCAACACCGAGAACAAGGATAAGCTCATGGGGGACGAAGACTGTGCGAATGGTGATGCACGTTCGAAGGTTACACGTTCGTATAATTTCCTCAAAATATTAGTTGAGTGATGAATAGGTCTTCTAGATGGCAATTTCGATCAAGATCTCCGACTTTTCAGATGAGATTTCTAGCACTGGGGACTTGTAAGATAGAGCCAATCTCGCTGATAATATATTTTGAACGGTCCAGATGGCCTCAACGCACTAGAAAAGGGATGTGCTTAAACCTTCTCCGTACCCCCTAAACCTCCAATGTCTCGCGCGCCGCCGGACATGGAGACGACGGGTGTCCTCGCAGCCAAGAAGGCGAAGATGGAGGGAATCGATCTGATCAGCCTCCTCCCCGACGAGATCCTCGGCACAATCATCTCCCTCCTCCCCACCGACGCCGCCGCGCGCACGTCCCGCTGCCCTCTCCCGCCGCTGGCGGAGCGCCACAGGTGGCGCCCACCTGTGGCGCTCCGCCCCGCTCAACCTCGACCAATGCCGTAACCCCGGGTTCGGTCCCGACCGAATCAACGTCGTATCCAAGATTCTCTCGGAGCACCAGGGCCCCGCGCGCCGCCTCAAATTGCACAGCGTCTCCGTCGATGACGTCTGGCTCACGTGCCCCGCCCTCGACAACCTCGAGGAGATCGACGTCTGGGTCAAGGTCCCGCTGCCGCTGTCCGTGTTCCGGTTCGCGCCCACCCTCCGCATGGCCAGCCTCGGCAACTGCAGCTTCTTCGGAGGCGCGGCCCTGGCTTCCCTGAATTTCCCGCACCTGAAACAACTCATCCTTTTCATGGTTACCCTCACCAATGACACCTTCCACGGGGTGATATCTGGCTGCCCCGTCCTTGAGAGCCTGATGCTTGATTTCTGCAGTGGCTACAGCTGCGTGCTGATCAGCTCGCCAACTCTTCGGAGCATCACGTTATGTGCTGAAGACGACGGCATGGATGAACTGGTCATCGAGAATGCCCCTTGCATGGAAAGATTGATCAGATTAGATCGGTTTTACACCTCGCCAGTCATCCGGGTAATCAGGGCACTGAAACTGGAGATGTTGGGCTCACTGGTAAGATGACTTTGCTAAACTGAAGCTTGGAAACCACAGTTTTCTCAAGTAGCTGCATGCCGCCGGTTATCTCAGATTCAACATTGTGCATCGCATGTACTGATCTTCTTAGTTTATTATTCATGTTTTTTCTGTTAACAGGAAATGGCTGTTGGCAACTTGAAAACGTTGACGGGCAGCGTGAAGCTTGTGCATTTGAAGTCTGATGGCCCTAATCTTGATGCAGTTGTTGGCTTCCTCAAGTTCTTTCCTTGCTTGGAGAAGCTCTACATCTCTTCTTCGCTAGCATTTACTGTTAAAATAATTTCACTTGTTTCATATATTATCCTATTAATCCTTGTTTTTCTTGCCAGGAGGAAGTTAATTAGTTTTTAATTTATTTCGACTAGTTAATAACTATATATATTGTTTATACTCTTTTCAGTCAGTTTTTCCGTTGATGACTATGGAAAATGTGCATTGTCTTAACCCGCGAGATCCTATTGATTTGCCTTGACCGTCTCAAACTAGTAGGGCTGATGTTTTACGCGGGGAAGGAGCGGGATGTTAACTTTGCCAAGTTCTTTGTTCTGAATGCTAAGGTGCTCGAGTTGATGAAATTTGGTGTCCGTGACATCATCACTGATGAATAGGGAGCTAATCAACACAAGCATCTACAGTTTGATAGTAGGGCTTCTCGGAGTGCTCGATTGGATTTTAGAACTGATCATAGACTTGATATGTTCACTTGTACAAATTGTCCTCACACTTTGTATTTGGCTGATCCCCCCTATAGCTCTTGTGGATACTGTGAGCGAGGTTGACCAGGCTGATTCCCTCTCCCTCCTAAGATGTTGTCTTGCATGTCTTCTTGGCTTCATGTTCAAAGCGTTTCTTATGCAACTACTGTACTCATAATGTTATTGAGATGCACCATGTGTTTTCCATTTAAAACTGCATATGACGTGAAGCCATGAACGGAACCTAATTTATTCAAGTTTTCTTTAGTAATACATCCTTAGGTTACACATTGTCGATTTCTTTGGAGGAAGGATATTTGGTTCTTGCAAGTTTTGGGTGTCAGCTAGCTAACCAAATTGATAGTCTTGCGATCTACTTCATTCACAACAAGAAGGCCGCTTACTGACCTGGAGGTATATTTTGCATATCAAACTGTGTCCTGGGAGGTAAGTTTTTAATACCAAATTTTGTCTGCATGCTTAACATTTCATATTGACATTGCATTGCAGCAATTATGATTGGGGTTTTTGTCAATTATGAAAGGTGCTGCAATGAACAAAGTTTGTTTTACTGGGTATGCTTTGCTTGTAGTATTCATTATCCCAGAGATGTTTGGCAGTTGTACTTGCAAACCTGCACTGTTTTTTTGTGATTTCAAGATGTGTTTGGCGCACATATTCCTTGTTACTGATGGCGAATTTGGCAAGCTGAAATATCAAAATATTGAGTGCTAGTGCTCTTCAACTCTTGGACAAGCAAGCATAATCATGTGGCTTAGTTCCAGGAAATGGTAGACAATAAGCTCTACAGTCTCCTTTGCGGGCAGAAAATGGCAGTGACCCTTGACGTTACATGGCTGGAATATTTGCAACTGGTTCAAGCGGTATCGTAGAAAGCAGTAAGAGCAGAATACAATTTTAGTAATCTCAGAACTCTCATAGGGTGTAGTGGTGGGCGCACAAGACTGCAAACTTGTTTCTCCTAGGTTCAAGTCTCATTACTACCTCATATTCCCCTCAGCTCGAAAAAAGAAAACAAAACAAAACAGTAGTCCCGGCGCACTGAAGCATTTTCTAAAGATATCTACCTATCAGCGTGTATGGCAGAGCAATTGCGTCTTGAAACTAGCACTCTCTCGGTTCTTAAATGTACAGCGTTTTATGGTTTTGATAGTCTTCACGATAAAATTTTGACTATAATTTTCGATCATAATATATTACCAAAGATAAGAAAAAAGTGTATAATATGAAAGGATTTTACAAGACGAATTTAACGATATTATTTTTCGAGAGTGTATCAATGCATGATATATATATTAGTGATCAAAATTTTAAAAAGTTAACTGCATATGCATCGCACAGCAGCTTACATTCGAGAATGGAGGAAGAACCTCTCAATCAGCATGTATATGCATGCACGATCTTATGTTACACCACTACTTTCCTGAAAGCCTTTGCATGTTGCGGTAAATACGCATGAGAATAGAACCACTTTGGAGCTGGACGCTGGACTCCTCCAACACCTTGCGCCATATAACAGTGGTAAGTACTCTACACATTTGGCGCCTCAAGCAGGCACTCCGATTGATCAAGGATATGTGCAAGCCCCGCATGCCCCAAGTCATGCAGGAGGATCTGCTCCACGAGAGAACTCCTTTGTTGGCACCAGCAGCAGTCCTTACATCACTATCCATGTGTACTGGGTACATGACATCGCCTGCAGGCGTGTGCCAACTCCCAAAGCCCCATGTCTCCTCGAAATTTTAGTAGTACTGTCTTGACAGGAGTTTCCATAAAGAAATCAAAGTTGGTAGCTTTCTGATCCCCAATAGAAGGGCAAACTACCTACAAAAATATTTTACAACAGTCGTAGGAACGACAGAGAACAGGATCTTCAAAGAGTCAGGGATTGTGCTGGGTAATTCAAATACACAACCCACTGCGTGCACAACCCATTGGTAATTCAATCCTTGCTAGTTACTTCAGGTCAGCTACAGGAACGAATGTTGCCTACAATCAGTTCTGTACTAACTCCATCTGCAGTAACCATGCCAGCAACTGCATCCATCTAACCCTGCGTTGTATAGTTTTGGACTTGTTGCAGGGAAAAGGAGACAAAAGAAGGATACTGAACCCGCCAGAAATGCTAACGATGCCACTCCTGCAACACGTGAAAACACTAGGCAAACCAATGTAAGAAGTTGATAATATTTTACAATTCTGCGTGATTTTTTCGTTTCTTCAGAGAAAAAAAAATGATATATGCACCTCTTGTTTGCGGTGATGAGAAAACAGGCAAACCCATCATATTACAAAATATGTGAGCAACAACAGGAGACACGAGATTACCTGCAGGTTTTTAGAATGAAAGTTAACCAATATGACACATTTATTAAGACAAAATCAAAATACACTTTCAGTCAAACATATGAACTAGCTAAACCATTCAGCGTGCTAACAAGCAACAACTAACGGCACTTAATACGAGTAAATTTTCTTTTCTAAAGCCAGCTTACAAGTCCTAAGCTTAGTGAGTGCTATGGGTAAACGTTGCATAAATTTATCAGAAGCACACTCCTAAGCAGTTTCACAAAACTACACTTCTTTTGTGTCACTGTTTCAGCAAACCACACTTTTTAGGATTTCAACGGAACTGACATATGTGGCCCATTTGTCAACAACACAACAGTGACAGGACCAAAGCAACTTCATAACAGGGCCGTCACGGTTGTGTCGCTGACTACTGGGCCATGCCTGTCAGTTCCCTTGAAAACCTAAAAGGCATAGTTTTCTGAAACCATGATTGAAAAGAAGTGTCGTTTTGTGAAACTGATCCTGAAAAGTATAATTCTTTGATAGTTTGCAAAAAAATATATGGTTTCAAAATATTTGCTAAAAACGTTGAATCAGCAGATGGGCTTAATGAGGGCTCCAAATCTTGCATGGAATAGTTGCATATTGCTAAGGCAATATGAGTTAGGATTCTAGCCATTCCTTCAAGCATGAGACACATGGCATGCGAGAACTTTGGCTAAACACACCAACATATTTGCATAACTTGTGACTTGCGAAGCGCGACTGCACGCCACATGGCAGACCAAGCCCACCTTTTGTTGAACCATGCCCCTCTCTATTAATTCAAATTGAATGCAAGTTTGAATTGCAGGCTTAATTCAGGTTAACTTTTCTTGGGATCTGTTGCTGAATACATAAGGATTGGGTGACGTCTAGGTCTAGGACCCAAGTTGTTGCCTCCTCCCATTTTCTCTGTGTTAATCTATGTGATAGAGTTAACCCGAATTGAGCCTCTAATTCAAATGTTTGAATCGCATTCAATTTGAACTAACAGAGAGAGAAGCACGTCTTGGCAAAAATATAATGAACTCAGTCTGCCATGTGGCGCCATGTCACGGCAGGGTTGCGAATCACAAGGTACAAGTCACAAGTCACACAAATTTTCACGCAAAAATACGTGAATATGTGTGAGGGGTTCTGTGTTTAACCAGAGTTCTTTCGTGCCGTGCGGTCTGAAGTTTAAGGAAGGGCAAGAGTCCCAACTTATATGTTCCTCTCTCCCAGCTTACCTTAGCACTATGGGAACTAAACCAACCTTGCCTTAGCAATATGGGACTAAGCCTGGAAAACTTTGGAATATTGAGGTCCACACTTCGAACGTTATTATGACTAGCATCTGACCCAGCACGAACTGGGATCAATAATAAAAACAGAGCTACCTTCTTAAATAAAACTAGCAATGTCAGCTTATCTAATTGGAAAAGGAGTACTGAAACGCACGAGTCAACCACATAGCTGAAAACAACAAATGCACAATTTTCTGTTTTCAAAAATAAAAAAGGAATAGTAAGACCTGTTCGGATGAACAAAAATGCCGCATACCACCCAAAAATTATAGTGTAGCCTAACTGGAAACCTGAGAATGGAAAACAGTAAGTCAAGGTAAATTCAACAAATAAAGCAAAAGGTGTTCACTATTGGTCAAACAAAAGTTATTACACAACCTCTGATGATAAGTTTCAAAAAAGACGCACAGAACTACAGACTAACAGAAGTCTAATATAAGTAGTAATATGACGAGCATATCAAAAAGTCAGCATGCACATGTAACTTCAGAATGATTGAATTAATATAATCTGTACCAGCAACCACGACTCCGTAACATGTGTAATTTTATTGTGTGAGCTAAGAAGCTGATACTTGTAAAAGAACACAAAGAAATTAATAGCATAACAGAATAAAGATAACACATTAATATGTGAAGTACCAATAATTATGCTGACAATAATTAGAAATATGCAGTGTTACTCACACTACATATAAAACCACATAACATGATGCTGCAAAGGTGCGATAGGAAACATTTGACATCATGGTGTGACTAAATAAAAGTAAGGGAAAAACATAGGTGCTTATACGAGCCACTGTTTGCATTCTGGTAAAGACATTGGGATGTAGCAAATATTCTTCGAGAAATTACAGGTATAGCCACATAGGGCACATTGGGACACTATAAAAGGTAAATTTGATATTACAGTTCTCCTTAATTCCACATAGTAGCAATAAAGTTAAAGGAAGATTATACTATAGTAAAGGAGAAAACCAGATGATGCAAAGAAAAATACCTACAATCAGGAGAGATCTCGTAAAACTACATCCTTGTTGGTGTAGTTCAAACAAATGGTGTAAGTGTGCTGTCAACAGAAAGGCTCAGTTACTAATTAAGAAGAGTAACAGTGAACATGCAGGTAAAACAGAATGCGGTCATGCCACAGCTCTAAATTGATACACCGATCACAAGTTAGAAATGGAAAAATGGCACAACATTAGCTGAAGGATATGTGCCAGGTTGGTTCCCTCAAAATGAAATTTTGGTGCAATATTATACCTAGTTACCTAGGCTGAAGAAGACCGGACTCAGAAATATAATGTTATACATTTTGAATCCTCCACATAGAAGAAAAGGTATCATGCACGCCCTGAAAACCAGTTCCTCTGTAATTGGTGCCTGGTCAAAAGATCATCCTCAAATAACATCACCATAATAGAAAAGGAAATCGTTGAGTTCTCAATTCTAAGTAGTAATAATAATCCATATGGTGGCAGAGGGAGAAGGGGGCCAATAGGGGCCAAGGTATTCCAATTTATCTTTTTGGTGCCAATACTTGGCCTTCCTCATGAAATATAATTGTGTTGCATAGTTTATCCGATCCCCACCATCACTAATACTTCCTCCGTCCCATAGCTTAAGGGGTATTTTGATTGGTTAAAACAAGACTTTGACCATCAATTACTCTATTAATATGTGGTTTATGTGATACAAAGTCATGATCATAAGGAAGTACTTTTGAATACGAATCTAATAATATCAATTTTATGTCACACAAACCACATACTAATGGAATAATTGTTGGTCAAAATCGTGTCTTAACCAATCAAAATAAGCCTCACATTATGGGACGAAGGGAGTAATTCATGGCTCTGCTTGCATTCTAAGGCTGCAGTTTGCACACATGAACTGTTAGTTGATAATTTTAGTCATACGATTAGATGTTCAGTCAACAATCCCTCATTCATTTCTACACTAATCTTCCTTAACAGGTCCACAACATCGACTAAGCAATGCGAAACAATGACATCAAAGGGATCGAGAACAAACCACTACATAGTTCCGCCACACCATGACATCTTGTATGGAGGTTTGGATCCAGCGAGCAATCTTCTCGGTGCAGCCGATGCCCACCTCACCATCGTCCTTACCCCACGAGCTTGCTATGGCCCAGAGTTTTGTGATGAACGACCCAGCATACACTAGGGCCGTAAGGAGCAGTGGAATCACTGCTGCCTCAAGCTGAACCAGCACCAGCATTTCAGTCCAAGCATCAAAACCTCAACACTAATCAGTGTGTTACTACCCCAAAAAATGAACTACTAGAGAGAGGTCGCTTGCTTACCAAGTGATCAGTACGAAGGCCGAACACTGCGAGCGCGTCAGACCAGTCGCCGAGGCTCCAGACCTGGGAAGAGGGTAGGAGGAGGTAGGGGGCTTTGAGATTCGGTCCGAAAATACAAAGCTAGGGTTTGGAGGGGAGAAGGGGCGCTTACGCGGAGGAGGGCCGCGGTGGCGAGGACAGAGGCGGCGGAGGAGAAGGCCGCGCATACGAAGCGGCGGTGAAAGAAGGCGCGGAGCGAGGTGGCGGGCGGGAGGCGGAGGAGGAGCGTGGGAGCGTAGAGGACGGCGACGTAGGAGACGGCCATGGCGGCGCACGCTGCCGCCGCCGCCGCCCCGGGTAGCACCGGCGGCGAGGCGGGGTGGGAGCCCGCCGGTGTCGCCATTAGCTCCAGCGAACTGGTTTTTACTCGAGCGAGCAAGAAGAAATGGGGCCAGAGATGAGCGGGCAAAGGCCCAAGATGTGGAGCAACTCAACAAATTTGGGCTGACATGCCAGGCACAAATAGGCATCTTTCGAATTTCTTTTATGATTTCCTGAAAATTGTTGGTGGAAAATTTCATAAATTCTCAGATATTTGTACAACTACAAACGAGTAGATGGCTTTGTCCATGTACTATACACGGATTGAGAGATACTTTTTATGTGAGCATCGCCTTGATGCGACATTAAGAAAATGATACTCTTTCCTTATCTTAAAAGAAAAGCTACAAAAGAGTACGTACTACCTTCACAATTATTTTGAGTTTGAAGTTAAAATGTTGCATACTTGAAGAATATATATTCTTGTAGTACTTAGAAAAGATAGATTTTGCAAACACCTACCCATCCGATTTTCACGAATCTAATTTTTCTTGAAAAAATTGACATTTACCCAGGATATGTCCCTTAAGGGGTGTATAGGTCAGATCAAGTAACTAGCAAAGCTTGCACGGTGCAATGTCACGCGCATCCCGTTAAACTACCGTCCCGTCATGTTTTTAATTATTGAGAAAAATTAAAATTAGAACATATCATCTTGCTGCCGCAAGAAATTACATTTGACTGTGAAATTTCATAAGTTAGATATATCCATCTTTACTCTAAAAGCAAGATATGGTCAACTTTGCTATTCGAACAGCTAAAATAATTTATTTACCATCTATATTTTTAAAATCGGAATAAGAGTCAAAAATAGTTAATCTTTGAATAAAAAAGGTTTTTCTTTGCTAACAAAATATCATATGACTATCTATTAAAAATAATTAATGTGGATTGTTAACATATTTATTTAGTTAACCTATAAAAAAATAAAAAATAAAAGAAAAAGAGAAACACATCCTTACACACTAACACACCTGTACACACATGAATACACGTAACACAACCTGATTAGACTCCAACACACCTAGGTCACACACACGCTGTCATCTCTTGCTCTCTCCTTCTGATCCCCTTCTCCCAACCGACGCCTAGGCGCCTCGACCTCTGATTCTTCACTATCACCACTTGGAAAGTTTAGGATCTAGAGGTAAAATTAACCGTCAAGGACAAACTCCAAATTAGTTTTTGCGAGATGCAACAGAAGTAAAAAATAACGTAACGAATTACAAGGGATGAACTTTATCCCAACTTATTTGGAATTTATATACATAGAATCATACATCTAAATTTTTTTCATAACTTCACAAAAATTTCCAAGCTAAGATTTATTTTGGTTTTAATTTAATATTTAGTCACTATTTTATATGTAAATCAATTCTAGTCATTAGTTTTATTTAGTGAGTACAAACACTAATACACACAAATGTAGTAGTACATGTACACATGCACCTCATAGCCCAACCAAATATACACCACACAACTCACGCACGCATATGCACTCCTCTCTCACGGTCACTCTCTTACCCTCCTCACGATCCCCTTCTCTACTTCGCTCTCCTCAACACCCAACATATGTCGTCGCCTCCAATTACTCACTGGTGTCATCGCCAATTGACATTGCTGAGTGCCCCTCCATACTCCTCCTCAATCTAATCGTTGATTCTCAGCCTCCGCACCTTCTCCTGAACCTTCTCTCTCATGATCCCCTTCTCTGCCTCACTCTCCCCAATACCCAACACACAGCAACCTCTGATTACTGGCCAGTGCCATCGCCAATTGACGTTGCTAAGCGTACCTCGGTTCTCCCCTTCGACCTAGTCACAGATTTCTCGCCTCCGCACCTTCCCCTAACCACAGATTTTTCCTCCATGGTGAACCTAGCCCGTGCAACCTGGGTTCCTGGTGCTTCGTCGAGTTGCCGGTTAGTGGTAGCCTCCCGCGTGGTGGTGTCGATGCCATGGCTCGACTCTACACACGCCCACAACAACATGGCAATAGCATCATCGCTGCCACTGCTCAACCTAGGATCTGGGCCTCGAGAACCTCGTCTCATGCCAAGGTGCTGAGCTTGACCATAGGTTGGGTTTGGCAGCATGGCAGTGGTGTCACACGGCTGACTAGATGGTGAACCCTAGCTCGTGTGGCTCAGGTCCATGGCGTTACGGTGACTAAGTGGTGGTGCGGTCCTATCAGGCGATGACGTCGTGATGTTGGGATGGCCTGGCATACGCCTGCGACGATGGCATTGCCGCCACTACCGCACAACATGTTGGTCTATTCCTCCGTGCGTTCGCTGCCTCCATGTTGCCTTTGTGGCTTTGGCTCTATCGTTGTTTTGTCTTTGCCCTTCTTCTCTTCTGTGGTTTGCCGGTGTTACCGAGGTGTTGAAAGTGCATCTTGGCCCCTTAAGTGGTTTTTGATGATTAATGAAAAAATGATTAAGGGACTAATGTGTGAATCAAGATGTTGTCAAGTTTTTAGTCTCTAAGACAAGTTGGAATAGGCATTGACGACCTCTAAAAAGATTGAAAAGAGAAAGCATGGAATCGAGAAGGTTAAGGACATTTTCTAGTCCTTTTTGTGATTTTAAGGCAAGTTGGGGCGGCCTATCTCTACTTTATCTTTGTGCATCTAGGCCTGAAATCATACTTAGTGTGTGCATGTGTTCAAGATTTCAAGCCGCTCCTAAGGAATGTCATTTTAAGGCCGTTTAGAGGATCGTGAGATATCTAGTTCATATCCCAACCTAGGTTTGTGGTATCCCAATGGTGCTAGTTTTGATCTTGGATTTGGATTATGCAGGTTGGTAGGTAGATAGAAAGATTACCTCCAGCACAGGCCAATTCCTTGGTAGATCCTTAGTGTCAAGGTCATCCAAGAAATAAAACTCCATAGCCCTATCCACAATCGAAGCGAAGTACATCTCCATGGGTAGTTGTTGCACTCAGTTGCTTTGAATGGGGAAAACCTTGAAGGATTATGCAGTCAATTTAAAAGAAGTGTCTCTTTTAGGTAATAATGAAAGTGCAGTCAAGATAGCTAACAATCCTCTATAACACTCCCAAACCAAGCATATAGATATCCGACAACACTTCCTTAGGGATCATTTGACTAAAGGAGATATAGGCTTGAGCCATGTAAGGACGAAAAAAATTAGCAGATATCTTCACCAAACCCTTAGATAAGCATTGGTTTTGTGAGTTGAGGAATGAGTTAAATATTTTGGATTCTCGAAATGTTGCTTGAAGTTTTGAACATTTTCCTGATTGCTTTGCTTTGATTTTTGGAGCTTAAGATGATGAACACATCAAGGGGAGTGTTGTTCTCTCAATGTGTACTTATGCCATGCTCTCATCTATATTGTTTCACAGAAGATCATGTCCTCCAATGAAGAGCACCGTTTGTCAGTTGTTGCTGAGGACAATGAGGATTCCTCATGGACCAAGTCCAAGTCATAGAGTGAGGAGCTTAGTAATTGACCCGATGATAGTGCTGCTTCCTTCGTTGTCAGTCACAAAACACCTATGAGGAAGCGAGCTACTAACGACGACGATGAGGACTATGATGTCACTAGAGAGATAATAGAGGTGGCTTCGAGGAGAGGTGGCAAAAGGACCGTGGCTGTCTAGGAGTATTCAGAGCTCCCTGCCAAGGCTCCACATAAGGCTCTATTGAAGCAGCCGACCTCTCCTCCAAAGGAAAAGAAAAAGACATCGGTCGCCAAAGCGGCCACAAGGAAACATTCAAAGGCTAGAGTCGCCAAGACCGACAAGGGCAAAGCTAAGGCTCCAGATGTAGGGCCAACTTCAGATTCTGGTGATGATGAGGTAGTGGGATCCTCACCAAAATGTTGCTAGCTCAGGCTCAGAAGGACAAGGCTGTAGAAGACAAGCGGTGAACTTCTAGTTGCACCGCAAAGGGGACCACCCATTTTCTGGCAAAGAAAGCACTTGTACCCAAGAAGAGTGGTGCTAGGAAAGCTCCCACTACCACTACTACCAAAGAGGGCGAGTAAAACCTTTTGGCGTTAGTGCCCCATCCTCCAATAAGGAACAATTTGCAGAGGGCACCTGAGGATCTTCTATCCTAGGCTAAGGCATACATAAGGAAGATGAAGAAACAAAACTCATTGACTGGTAGAAGGACGTCAATTGATCCTCATTTCTAGACACTCTTCCAGCAAGACTTCTACGAGAAAGTGTTTTTCACACATGTTCCTACACCGATGCCAATGAGGAAGAGTTCCCTAATGTTCACTAAGAGTGCACCATAGTCGATGTGGATGTGATAATGACCCTTTAACATGATTGGAGCAATGAGCTCATCCTCTAGTTCTACGCCATTGTGTTCTTCGATTCAAATGAGGCATGGACAATCAGATGGATGACTCATGGGGAGAAGTTGAGAGCCACTTTTGTAGAGTCCTCCAAGGTTCTAGGGCTTCCTCTGATAAATGATGACCTCAAGTTTATTCATGCTGAGGTTGCCAGGAATACATCAGATATGACCCACTTCTACCAGCCTGGCATCTCTGATGTGACGCTCGGTGGGATCACAGGGCTATACCCAAGGCTCTTGACCCTAAACAAGGTCTTGAGAAACACCCCTACTTCCAAGGTTGGTGATGCTACAAACATCAGATCATACACCATCGACCTTCTCTACTACCTCAACAATTGCACCTACTTCAACATCATGGAGTACTTGTATGAGGCCATTCGCATTGCTTCCATGGAGCAGAAAAGATCTTCTAAAAGATCTTCTCTGTTTGCTCCTTAGATCTAGAGGATCATCAACTACAAGTCTGACAAGCAATTCTTCCTCGAGGTGAAGCATGATACACACAAGCCGAGGAAAGAGATGAATGTCATCAAGGCATCGGGGCCCAATATCAAGTGCGCCAAGTCACCGTCAAGACCGGACTACTTCAACTACCGGTGCTCTAGCTCCAACTACAACTCCAACTCCATCCTCTTTGGCACTGCTCTCCAATGGTGCCAAGCTCGATCTAGCTCTTGCTTCTCTCCTCTAGATTGAGGAAAAATCTGCATCTTTGGATGGCGAAGCAAGTTGAGCTAGAGAAGACGGTAGCAAATCTTGAGCACAATCAGATGCGCATGGCGAAGAGCTTGAAGACTTTCTTAGAAGCAAAAGCCACAGAGGAAGAGGAAGAATCCGACCAAGGGAAGACCACCAGTTTAGCCTCCTCCTTTGACACCGAGAGTGACTCTGGACCTGCCAATTCAACAGTTGAGACTATCACTCCAGTGTCTCGTTCGCCTACAGAATAGTCTCCTCCTCTAGATCCTCCAACTCTTGATCCTGATGCTACCGCACCAACTCCTACCCCGATCGTCAACACCATGGCTTAGATGTGTGTTGCTTTGCACCACCTTTTATGCCAGTCAAATATGTTCCCGAGGCTTAGCTAGTTGAGGCTTAGATAGAGAGACTTTGAGAGTTACAGACTTTTTTTATTATGCTTCATGATGTCTTGTAAACTCTATTCTTTTGTGGTGATGACATGGATGCATGTATCATATGCATTATGCTACATTTATGCTCATATATCTTAGTGTATCTTTTGTCATGATCATCTCGTGTGCATAATACTTCTGACATATGCTAATCTTGACCATTATGTATGCTCACGGATTCAAAGATATAAGGGGAGCTCTTTCACTTTCTCCATGATATGTGCATTTACATTCAAAAGCAATATCAAATAATGCACATATTTAAGGGAGTTCACTCTATATCTTTTCACCAAAAATTTAATCGTGTTGTCATCAATCAGCACAAAGAGGGAGATTAAAAGTGCATCTTGGCCCCTTAAGTGGGTTTTGATGATTAATGACAAAATGATTAAGGAACTAATGTGTGCATCAAGATGGAGGCAAGTTTTAACATGCATTGATGGCCACTAAAAAAATTGAAACATAAATGACATGGAATCAAGAAGGTCTTCTACTTCTTTTGTGATCCACCGGTCACATTGATTATATGATAGCTGTATTATAAATGGGGAGAGGAGCTAGTCAACAGTATGGAAGGAAATAACTTGCTAAGTGCTCAAAAGAAATCCACTCTAAAAGTCTTTAGAAAACTCTCTACACCAAACTTCAGTGTTCATTCGGAATATACGGACCAGCCGGCCAGAATGTCCAAGTGTGTCAGTTCCAGCGTGTTAAGTGTTTACCCAGACTCTCTGAGTGAGATTCGTACGGAGTATCTAGAACCTTTCAGAGCTTCCACCTAGTTGAGTTCCTTTTGCCCGGATCATCTGAGTGAATTCTATTCAGACACTCTGAGTAAAGACAAAACTTCTATTCAAAGATTATTTTTCACCTGGACCTTTCCGAGTGAAGTTCATCTGGACTACCCGAAGTCCACACAGTAGCTTTGTCCAGAGTGTTTCATATTGTCCAAAACTTTTTAAGGTGTGCCCAAACACTCCGAGTGGTGAAAAAGCTTCTGTATCGAAGCCTTGGCTTCCCGGAGGGAAGTTCATCTGGAATTTCTGAGCTAGGACTCCTAGTGCTTTCTTTCGTCCATACATTCGTGGTCTGACCCCTCCGAGAAAACTAAGTTGGCTCTGTTTTTGCCTGTCCAAAACCTCCGAGTGAGGATACCCTAGAACCTTCGAGTCAATTTGTATTTCGAGACAGAAGGGTTGTTTCAGTTTGGAACCTCCGAGTATCTTCGGTCCGGACTCTCTGGGTCTTTGATATTCCTAAGGTGTTGAACTGTCTGGCATGTTCAAGCCGCTCCCTTTGAGCAGTGCTTTTCTCTCAAACTTCGACAACAAATCTCATGTCTCTAGTGTGGTTGTTTTGATACATTTCTCTATAATTTTTTCCTTACTTTTGTTTAGATCACTAGCATGCTAGTTTTTGCTTATGATTGTTTAGTGTTATAGAGATACTTGTGTACAAATAAGTTTTAGGATTAGTTTTTGTTAATTTCTGTTCACCCCCTCTAGCCGATAGCTTAAATCATTTTAGGTGTTCTGCTGGTGTTGTCGAGGTGGTGGTTTTTGTTCTTCTCTTTTGGATTTTTTCGGAGTTGCCGAGCTAGTTGGTTGGTTGCTTCTTGTACTGTCGATTTTATTGGAGTTGCCAGAGTAGTTGATTGTGTTGACCTTCTATGCAGTTCGTGCGGTGGGCTGGGCAGCATTGGTGCTGTCAGGGTGTACCTTTTGGTTGCGACCGTAACAACTAGTTGTGGAGCGGATGATGTGGGGTGTGTTATTAATTTTCTTGATTTCTTTCTTTTGCTGCTAGTAGTTCCTCTTTCTTTTTTTGGTTCAGTTAGGCAGTTGTTGTATGTTTGTATCTTTGTTGAGGTCTTTTTCATGATGAACTAAATTTATTTGCTAGCGCCAGCATTGGCCTTGGTGCTGATGCCAATGTCGTCTCTATCGTCCTACCTAAGGTTTGGGCCTCGAAAATGTCGGGTCATGCCGGGACACCGGTTCGGGCTGTTGGTTCGGCTCGGCTCGGCGATGGTGGTGGGCGCAGCCTCAATGTCCTTCCTCTTTAGTAGGAAGGCCAACTGAATGGCCCCGTGCCCACTGGGAGCTAGCGGTAGGAACCAAAGCAACAAAAGGCCCTGTAGGGCCCTAGAACGAGTTTTTCAGGATCCCTGTGAGGTTTTGGCGGACTTGCAAAAGCCCTCCCGTGGCTCAAAAGTGTGTGGCTAGGAATAAGCCACATAGGCTCAAATAGGAGGAAAGTGTATGCTGAGACACCGAGAATTCCAGGGCATGTATAGTTGTGTATTAGTAAGGGCTCATACAATGTTTGGCTACCGGGCTTAGTAGGACAGAAATGGCATCATGCCATGTTTACATTTTCAGGTTGATCACTTTGGCCCTTTTCCCTTAGAAAAATCAGATGTATGCTACTGTCAAGTCACCACTTTCGAAATGTGCCACTAGGTAATTTTTTCTCCGATACGTGCCACTTTAAAGCGCAAAGTTGAGATATGTATCATCAATTCTATACGAAATACCCTAATTTTCTCCTTCTTCTGGCCCTATATTCTCCATGGTCGTTGTTGCCTCTCTCCCTTCTTTCAACCCATCTCGTCTGGCTCTGTGCTGCACTGATCTTCCACGTCTAAAATCTATGGTCAGTTACTCTCACACCTTCAGGGTCACTTTTCCATCATAAGGCATCGATGGTGGCGGCGTAGCTCGACAGGCGGCATCCAATGGAGCTTGGGAAGGACGAGTGTAACGTCCATGCCAGCTTCAAAATAAAGGGGGTGGGGTGGGTGAGGAGAGAAAGAGAGCGAGAGGGGAAGAGCAAGAAGCAATGAGAAATAGGGCACGTGGCACGTGGGCATTATCCTCTTTTACACATCCATAATGTCATCCTTTTAGTTTCCATGAGTTAGCATTGGCACATTACGTAGGAAAAACTTTTAGCGGCATATCTCAAAACAAGCTACTTAACCTAATGTATATCAAATTTATTGAAAAATAGCTTGACCCTTGGTCTGTATATATAGGGAAGCTGGAGAGGTGTATTTCTAAGTGTCCATAGATAAAAGAAGGGGGCTGCTACAAATCGGCATACCTATATTAGCCATCTATAGGCATAGGAGGTAGCTGTCGGATGTGACGATAGCATTAGCAATAAACATGATTAGCTAAATTTGCGGGCAATAACTTTGGTGACTATAGGGAACAATTGTAGTGACTATAGGAAACATGGGCAACTGTTGTATGCAATACTGCATCGCGGGCTCCTTCTATTATGGCAACACAGAAATATTTGCGTAATGAGAGGGAAATATTTTACTAAAACTTGTGTAACAAAATTATTGAACTAATACAACAACAGAATGTGTACAACAAAATCCAGGATTTTGGGAAACTTATTATTCAAATCTCTATATTTTTGGCATCGTGAGCTCCTTTTGTTATGGCAACGCGGAAACATTTGCCTAATAAGAGGAAAATATTTTACTAAAACTTGTGCAACAAAATTGTCGAACCAATACAACAACGGAATGTGTACAACAAAATCCAAAATTTTAGGAAACTTATGATTCAAATTGTTAGATTTTTGGCATTGTGGGATCCTTCTCTTATGGCAACATGAAAATATTTGGATAGTGAGATGGAAACATTTTATTAAAACTTGCATAGCAAATTTGTCGAACTAATGCAACAATAGCATGTATACAACAGAATGATTTTTGGGAAACAAACCTACGATTCAAATCGCTAAATTTCCGGCACCGTGGGCTCCTTATGTTATGGCAATATGAAAACATTTACATAGTGAGAGAAAAATATTTTACCAAAACTTGCGCAGCAAAATTATCGAACCAATACAACAACTATACAACACACAACAATAATTTGTTCCTACACATTAATAGTTTGTTTCGTGCACAACAATAATTTGTTTCCCCTGGATGACATCGGGAAGGAAGAACTCTGACGCGATGCGGCAACCCTTGAGGGAGCCCCCATCCATGCAATCGAGCAGGATCTAGAGCTCGCTGGCCTGCTTGTACATGCTTTGGCAGCGCACAAAGTCCGGGTGCTCGGCGGTGGTCGGCGCGCCCATCGACGACAACCTGGTCGCACGGACGGCGTGGGCACGGCGCTGGTCACGTGGTTTGCCGCTCCTCCTGTGTGTGCGGCGAGAACGGGATATGGGGGAAAGGTGAAACCTTAATTGGTGAGTCGATGAATTTTATAGGAGAAGATGAACAGTTAGATAATAAGTGTGAGAATAAACGGTTAGATGCTAGAAGGGTGGAATCCTGCAATCAATACACCAGCATGTAGAGCTTACCTAAAAGAAACTGTCCGATCATCGTCATTCTCGTAAGTAAAGAAACTTGATTACCTAGGATAGTCAATCTGTTTATCAGCTGCATGATTCCTCAAATTTCTCGATCGTTCTCCTTGATCAAGGGTTAACATCCGAACAAGAAACAAAAGATGATCGATTGCCTCTTCTTTTTGGCAACATCTCAAGGCTACGGACCAAATTGAAACAGTAGTTCGTACTCTTGCTCTTCTTCTTCTTTCATCTTGGATGGCTACGATAACCTATAGTAATAACTATCAAGGGTAGAAGAGCTTGGTGTAGAGGAGTTCGTTCCATGTGTCCTGGAGGCCCGGGAGGCACCAGTGGACGCAGTCGGCGTAGGTCTTGGGGTCGGCGAGCTGCTCCGGAGTCGGTGGGTTCCACTGCTTCTTGTAGACGGAGGTGTGCGCGTCTTTGCGGTACATGGACAGCTGCGTGATGTTGAGGAACGTCACTGGCACGTCGGCGCCGTCGCCGTCGAGGATCTCCCTGATCACTCGCATCACGCTCCGCCGGCTGTCCGAGCCCCAGTACCCGGCGTCCTCGATCATCGCCGTCTCGTTGTAGCAGTTTCCCCCCGGCGAATCCCCCCAGTCCTGGCTCCTGCACCGCACACATGCGTACGTACAACACACAAGTTTATGCTTAGAAATCAAGCCTGTACAGATCGAGCTTAATTTGAACTGATGGATGATACTGTGCATGTGCTGCTTAATTAATTACTACTAATTACTTGTCGTGAGTGGGCGACATGCTGGTGAAGAAGACCCTGGTCTTGTTCAAGTCCATGTTGTCCCTGACCCACTGCAGCATGTCCCGGAACGCCATGCCGTACGCCTCCTCCGTCGACACCCACACCGTCTCCTTATCCTCCCCCTCCATCGGCCCGTTCCTAGCTCCCGTCGAATCGTCAACACAAAGCCAAGATCATTCGCACATTCCGAATATATTTGCATATATAGATTGTCAGTCGGATGCAAGAAGAAGAACAGCAGCATATATACAGGATCCTGAAGCGCAGGCCGGTGCACCACCAAAGGTAGGTATTGAAGACGATGACGTCGGCGCCCTCCCAGTGGCGGCCGTGGTGGGAGATGGAGCCGTTGCGCACCATGCGGTCGGAGATCCTGTGCACGACGGCGTCGTCGGCGTTGGACTGCAGGAGGAAGGGCGCCCAGTAAAACTCCACGGTGGCGTTGTAGGCCCTGGCGGTGAAGACGGTGTGCTGCTGGTCCGGGGACATGTCGAACGACTTGGCGTCCGGGGACGGGATGGCGGACTGGAGGAGGCACACCATCGACGTGAACTGCCCCCGGTTCAGGGAGTCCCCCACGAACATCATCCGCTTGTTCCGCAGGGCCTCCAGCATCAGTGTCGCGTTGAACCTGCGTACGTATGTAACGCATCGATTTCAGCAACCATTCGCCGGTTAACAATGTGTATGTATTGCTCACTAATCAAGAGTCAAACTGAACTATTCCAACAGTATCTGGATGTAGGATGTCTTGTCAACTTTTTTGCAAATAAGAAATCACTTTTGCTAATCGAATTTTTCGCAATTTGAATCACTTAAAATTGCACATTATTTAGCCTTAAATTTTAATATAAAAGTGTGCTGCTTCAGTAAAATGTTACTATAATTTTTGGTCTATGGATTATACATGAAGTGAGATTGAATGAGAATGATTGAATGTTGATCTAAAATCTTAGAAAGATGACTAATTTTTTTAAAAAAATTAGGCAACTTATATATAGATAATCTTATTGTTAATTGAAGAGTTATTCTGCGGAGGCATCGATCGAAGAAATTTTCTCATAATGAAACCACATATTTTGTGGGTGGAAGGAGCACTATAGCCTGTACGTGCAACGAAAATGACACATGCTTCACTCTGAAGAGTAGGCCGCTTCTAGATCGAGTGTTTGGTAGCTGAAAATAGCAAATCCTAGGATTGTCCTGTCAAGCGAACTGGATCTCCTCTGAATGAATGCTACCTTCGCATAGAGATTTTGCGGCAGAGCCTGTGATGAGCAAGAACGGAAAAAAAGAGAGACGTACACTGGGAGGGTGCAGTCGTGTGGCTGCCACCGCCAGAACTGGTACCCCGTGTCCGGCCGGCCGCGCGCCTGGCAGGTGAGCTGCGGCTGGATGTAGGGGCATTCCTCCTCCCGGTACAGCGGGTGCGCCTCCTCGTCCCGCACCCAGCTCCCGGCGAACACGTCGCACTCCTCGTCCTCGTCCTCGCCGTTCACCGCGAACGGCAGCCTCCCCTCCCACTTCTTCTTCCTCATCGTCCTCCCCAAGCCCATCTCTGATCACATCATCGTACAATATTGATCAATAATCCAACTCCCACACGTACTGTTGGTACGTATCAAATTAGTTCTGACATTGCCATACTTACCGGCCGGCGGTGGTGCCGCCGGTTGCTCATGCTCACTGTTGATGATGTTGAGGTGTGATGGTGCTTGAGCCTGCTGGCTGAGGAGCGCACTGAGGCCTTCTCCGTAGAGGAAGGAGAAGAGGAACAGGAAGAGCACCAGCGTCAGGAGTAACGGCGAGGAGCGCGCTTTCTTGGCGATCGACGACAAGAAAGCCGCGGCGGAGGAATGGAGGGGTGCCTTCATCGATGATCCCCTCCTGGTCGATCTCTTTGCTTGCAAGTTTGAGTGTGATGTTCGCAGCAGCTAAGATTCTTGTGGGGGATTATATAGGCTGGATCAGTTGCCACCATGAGTTCTTAAGGGTTGTGTGGTCGCTGTCTCAAGAGTGCCTCTGGTTGGTGAGCAGAAAGACCCTAAGAAACTGTTCTGTGCAGGCAGGTGCATGAGTTGGCACGGATCAGGAGGAATGTTGGTTTCTGAATTCTGATCAGATGTTCGACTGGACTGATATATCCCAATCAGTCGATCACTACCAGCATACAAGAGAAACTGAAGGTCCGGATTCTCAATAAGTCAGTCGCTATTGGCAGGTTCACCAGCCTGTAATTGGAAAACAAGAAGAGATGTACTGATATGCACCAACAAGAGTGCATCAAATCAAGCGTGTTGGTCTGTTTCATCAGTGATCCTGCTGAGTCTGCACCTACGTACCGTACCTTTCTCTCTGTATCATATATGTACAGGGATCGATACCAACTGAATTAACTATCAGATAGTCTCTGTCGGTTAAAAAAAAAGTAAGCAACAAATGCAACTGTATGCTTTCCTCAGAAAAGTTATTCTATCAGCTGATTGGTCTGCAAAAGAATGAATTATTTTTTCTTATATCTCTACTTCACGTAGATGAAAACATCGGGCAATTTTTTGTTGTAAAGTTTACGGTAGCCTACCTCCATCCAAGGGCTTCAAGATCCGAAAACATAAGAACAGGAAAAACATGATTGAAATATCATGACATTTTGAACCCTAAAGCAAACAAAGCCACATGAATGGCTAAGAAGAAGTCTTTGAATGCTATACAGGAAAAATGCAAGAATTTTGAAATTATTTATTACTTGATTAGAGAGAGAGAAAGATTCATTGGAACTCTCGGGGAAAATTTTCTATGAGGTTAGAGCTCATATTAGGATTCCTCTAAAGTTGTAGGAGAAATTCCTATCCTATCAAATTCCTTTGCTGCAGCCCTATGGTCACCAAGGCATATATAGGAATTTTTTCTTAGGATTGTGATCCTTCATTTTTCCTTAAAAATTCCTTTGTTCCAAAGGAGACCTGACAGTTGGAATTCATCCTAACTAAATATAGTAGTCTGAAAAGGGAAGATGAAATGCATTTGTCTGCACCAATGTACCGGGCTACCATTGAAACTACTCCACAGCAAGGCTTTAAGAACAAGTGTAGTTGGTGATTCACACAGTAAGTAATGCTAATAAACCAATCTTTTTCTTGGATTATAAGCCAAGAGAGCTGGAAAGAGCTTCAACCATCACATAATTCCATTACGATTGACCATCAGATGTACCTCTAGGTCGTGTCAGAATGGTTGTTCTGTTCGTTTGGACAGCTTTTCCTGTTCACCTTTTTAATGTTATTATTTTCTCTCTTTTTATTTTCTTCTCCGGGTGACACCTCAACAATACGTGAGTCAGTTAGAGACGCTTAAAGGCAATGAGTGACTGATTGTTCATTGATAGGAATTACTGGTTGTATTGTCCTTCAAGGAAAAGTGAAACACCTAACTGCATTGTGTAAAGGAACCACAAAATATGATCAGCAGCTACCTGAGGAATATGTACACAACGCCCATTTGTGGAGGCTTGATTAAAATGTGTTAATTAATTCTTCAAATTTTCTATTGTGAGTTTGTAAATCAACATTTTAGAGAGACTGGTTTATAAAGTAAAAAATGATGAAATAACTTTTTATTTCATTCTTGTTTGCCTTTCCTTTCCTTTCTTTCTTTCATCTCCCAGTAAAGGAGTTATAACCCCTGACCCATGTGGAAAATTGCCACCATAAATCATACATATGGAAGTGCAATTCAGCACAAGCCATATTTTATTTGAAATTTTCGATCAGGATTCAGGAGTTTGTAGAACATTTCACAGGGTGTATTT
Organism: Stipa capillata; assembly: GCA_019208055.1. NCBI lineage: Eukaryota > Viridiplantae > Streptophyta > Magnoliopsida > Poales > Poaceae > Stipa > Stipa capillata. The sequence goes on from JAGXJF010002308.1 coordinate 97,410, forward strand.
TAGAAGTCACAGATGATTTCTTTTTGTCATTCCTTCCTTTCTTTCTTTCCTTTTTTCATCTTTCTTTTTTGTCGGTATAATTTACCGAAGAGTGATGAGTAAAGTAATTGTCAATCTCTTTTACAATCAGTGGGTACACAGTCCACAATAAATAAAAAGATGTAAAGCTTTTGTATTTTCATTTTAAAGATAAGTGAATAAGAATATCCTTGGAAAAAAAAAGCCGAACACAACTCCTATCACATTTTTATTAGGTTGTCCCATCAAGCTTGGGTCATAAGCACTAAGCACATCGGGCTTCATAACCTAAAAAGAAGTGATTTCCATCTCTTTCTTGCTGCTGTTTTGGGTCGAAGATAAACCTTCCTATTCAGTTATTGTGCAACAAGCTGGATTGTGTTATGCAATAATAAGGCCATGCCCGGTTAAAATAAATCATTGTTGCTACTTACACCAATCCTAAACAAGCATCAAGACGCATATAGGCTACCATGTGTGCAAGGAGAAAGAAGAGCAAGTCAGCTAACCCCCGACAACTGGAGTGTAAACAGACGTAGCTGAAAAAACGTCACCTCATAGGTTAGCTCAAAACATCAAGGTGATAGCTTGAAGTCCTAGTCTGACTAATAAGGAACCCTTTCACTGTGATTTTTATTTACTAGGTTTTGTAGATCATTCATGATAATAGTACAATTCAACAATTACATGATACGATGCTATTGGATACATCTTTGCTTTAAGTTCGAAAGACTAATAAGGAACCCTTTGTCATGACACCATTTTCGGAGCTGCGAGATATGCCCGCAATTGTCCAGGAGTTTCTCAATTGCGGACGAAGAGTAGATACATTGCCAACACAGCGTTTTAAACATTCAAACTTTATTACAGAACTAGAAAATATGCTTAATAGCAGTTAATTACACAGCGGATTGGGGCGTCTGAGCCCAAAGTTTATATTACAAGCAAAATGAACGTCTACCACAGGCGCATCGAGCGCGGATAAGACCTAAAATTCACACTCATCTCCATCGAAGTATTCTTCATCGAATGCGCCTTCGTCATTTTCCTGTACATCTGTAATGGTTGATGTAGTAATGAGTACATGACGTACTCAGCAAGTCACGTTGGGAAAGTGTGCTACTTAGCTACATGTTCTGGGTTTCAAGGGAGGGGTGTACGGCTTAATATTTGGTGGATGCATAATCCTAGTCTCTACCTTAGTAATTAAAATCTCTTCGTTAAAATATTTCATCTACAAATCATTGTGTTTTAGCAACCCTGCCGGGTCAACGTCAAGTTCAATTAAACATCATCAATTTCTACTTGTGCCTTGTATCGAGAATCACCTCTAAACATAACTTCTTTAACCAGAAGCACAGCGTATTCAAATACCATTTGGTTTAACTCTGCAGAGTGGCTCAGCTTTACCCACATGATACCCGTACCTCTTGGTGTCACTGCAGTCATACACACGCCCATTGGTGTGTCGACAGAGGTAGGTTAACAAAGCTTTTTATCTGCTCTATCTTTTGAAGTTTCTACCCAGGAACACTACATCACTCGCCCTCTCGGGAGCCGACGGGCCAGTGTCAACTTCGCGATCCGAGAGTCGGGTGAGTTCCAGTTATGATTTCTCAATAAATGGCCTATCACCTCATTCACTTCTGCGGGCCTTCCAGAGAAGTGGAACATCAAGCTAGTTTGTAGTTGTTCAGCAGGTAGAGCAGATTTACTAGGCCAGACTCGACAAGTCGAACATGTGGTTGAGTGGTTCTATGTTCATTACTAAGCACAAGGGTCTTGTCCTTAACTGCCCCGAGTAAGACAATCCACCCGATTACCCTTACTCCACGGGAGGGGTAAGGCTGCACAATCAATACATGAAGGGTCACATCTTCTCTGTCCCCAACCGTCGGCAATTTCTCTTTTAAAAACACATACTCCAGATTTTAAACTATGGTTACCAATATTCCTGAATATTGTCTAGCCTAACCTCTAATGCCAATGAAGGATACTGATACGATTCATATTTATCCTAAGTTTATCAAGGTGAATATGACCTACAAAAATTAACTGGGCTATGGGGTGGTAGGTGATAACTACACAATCATGTCATTCAAAGATAGCACATATGAAATTAACATGCGAAAAATAATAACTAGACTAGTAGTACAGTAAATAGCGTGGCATGTGGGTTCAACATGAACAAGAAGTGTGACTTGCCTATTGCACCGGGGTCTGTTGGATCGAAGTCTTTAAGGAGTTCTTCACCGGCGGGGTCCTTTCCCAGTGTCGGATCGCCACTACCGTTCCCTAGTTGCAAAAAGATCCAAGCAACAAACAAACACATATAAGTCCGGGCTCAACGAATGCGAGTTGGGAGCAAAATGTAAAATAATTTGAAAATAATACTAAAAATAAGAGGTGGGGTGTGAGGCCAGAACAGGAATGTTGAAAGGATAAAAGAAGATATAGGATGCGGGTTAGGGTTTCAAAGAAAAATCAGAATATATGGGATGTGAGAGGGTTTTGTGGGTGTCGGTGTTAAAAAGTGAGAATTTGGATTAATGGGGTGGAAAATTAGGCCCTCGGGTTGGGCTGGACTGGTGTGGGTTGGGCTGGATATGGGTTAGGGTTGGGCTTGGGCTTGGGCTTAGGGTTTAACAGAAAAAGAAAAAGAAATTCAAAATCTACTGGGCTCAAAGTGCTTTGCTTGCGGGCTGCTACTGGGCTTTAGCCTGTTAGAAAATTAGAAATAAAAGAAAAAGAAAAAGAAAAAGAAGCTGGGCCGGCCTGTGCCGCTCGGGACTGGCCCAGTATGGGAGCTGGGCCGGCCCGTTAAGGAGGGGTGGCGGCTTGGTGGGGAATCAAGAGTGGAGGCAGGGGAGGGGGAGGCCGCCGGCGACGAGGAAGAGGAATTGGCCGCCGGGGAGACCTGCCGGATGAAATTGAGCAGTCAGGGAGGGGCTTCAGAAGACGGAGGTTCCATTTTTGGAAAGAAAGGGGGCGGGTTTCATGGGAGATTGGCTCGGCAATGGTGAGGGTCTTCGGGTTACCTCATCGGAGTTGGAGGAGGATGGTGGCGACCTTGCCGGAGTTCGGGAAGGAAGGGATTGTGGTCGGGGAGCTCGGGGAGGTGCTCTGGGGAGGTGGAGGTACTCGGGAGAGCTCGGAGGCTTGAGGAAGTGAAGGGGGAGCTCAGGAGTGAGGGGATTTGGGGAGAGAGAGAGGAGAGGGAGCTCGGCATCACCGGCTTTTATAGGGGACGAGGAGGGGCGATGCGGCCGGGAGTTCTACTCCTCTACCGAGGAGATGCGTTCGAGGACATTGGCCTCTGCGTCCGGCAGAGCTTTGGCTTGGGCGACGAGCGTGGCAGAGGAGGAGATGGCAGGCGGAGCCGAGTGGGGCGGGAGCGGTGGCGCAGGGAAGATGAACTGCGGGGCAAGGTGCGAGGAGGAGCGGAGGACGCGTGGAAAAGTTGGCCTCGGGAGCAGAGCTGCTGCAGAGAACGGGGTCCACCCGTTACCGGCGTCAAGCCGAAGCGGCACAACGGGCGGCGCGACAGGTGGCGGTGACGGGAGGAAGGGGATGACGGAGGTGAGCCGGAAAAAGAGAGGTGGCCCGGAGGAGATGGGTTTGTGGGCCCACAAGCAGATTCAAATTTTTAAAACTTTTGAAAATTTCGGTTCTGTCATACCCTTTCACTGTGATTTTTATTTACTAGGTTTTGTAAATCATTCATGATAATAGTACAATTCAACAATTACATGTTATGGTATCATTGGATACATCTTTGCTGTAAGTTCGGAAGACTAAAACCCTTTCACTGTCATTTGTTTTTACTAGGTTTTGTAGATCATTCATAATAATAGTACAATTCAACAATTACATGTTATGATGTCATTGGATACTTTGCTTTAAGTTTGGAAAGCAAATGCCAATGCAGTAAAAATTGCAGCAAGCGAGAACCTTTTCATTTATTGACATATTCCATCCCAAGAAGAGACAAAAAAAAGAAAAACTTGGAGGACTTATTTAGAACACATGACTGAGAACTACCAGTGGCCCAGCCCTCATTTCTTCTCTTCTTTTCTCTCTCACGTGTCTCCTTGACTCGCCTACACTCTCTTCTACCTCCTCTCCCCCTCTACGCTGCTGGCCAGAGTGGAAAGAGAGAGAGATTCAACCTTGTCACTCACCTTGTAGTTGTATATTACTTTAGTTTCCTGCAAGTGGCTGCCCTAGCTAGGGGATTCTCCTCCCTTAGTACCCCGATCTATGGTGAATCTTTGTCACACATGCTTCTCCTGCTACACTCCGGCGCCTTGCCGGCTCACTGTCGTAGGACATCGATTGCCATCCTTCGCTCTGCTCGGTTTTGCTCAGATTTGTGCCAATAAGATCATCCTAGGTCTGAGTATCTTGCTATTTTCTAACGCCTCTCTCCAGCCAAGAGTCATGTGTTAGATATATTAGGTCTAGGCCCATATAATTAATAATTCCTAGATAAATCCCAACGGTCCATTAAAATTGTAAGGCATGTGTGAGGTGCTTTATCCATACTGCTAGTGGAGATAGAAGGACACCAACATATAAGGTTTTGTGTGTAGCATAAAAAGAAGGGACTACACACGTGCGCTCACTCACTTGCCTCGCCACACCCGCTCACGTGTGGTGACATGGACATGGACTTGTCTGGTCGCACGTACCAGAGAGTTTGGAGTTTTTGTTTTGCCAGTGTGGATAAATGAACCGCCAAGTGTTACCGTGGAGTTAATATGAGATGAACGGTCAGACATTTCTAGTTTAATTAGAAACAAGTAACTGACAAGTTATTGTCACTGTTGTTATATGTAACTCCTCCGGTAACCTTTGCCTTACCAAGCTGCGGGTTATATAAGGAGATCTGCACCTATGGCTGAATACATACAACACTCAACTCTCTACACATTGCCTTGTTCTTTTGTTATGCGCTGCTTCGAAGCTACTCCATCCCGTCGCATCGGCATGCACCAGTGGACCGGAGAGCATGCATCCGAAAGCATTCATCCCTCGTGAGCTTGCACCGAGTGGGGATGAATAAGGTTTTTGGAGAGCGCACAACACGACTGCTTGATCATCTAGGACCTGCTCTGCATCATCCAGGACCTCTGCTACAACACCTAGAGCCTCCTCTACATCAGATAGGACCTCCACTGCGTCAGCCAGAACCTCTCCTATTTCAACCAAGACCTCTTCTATGTCTTCATCCACGATGTCCATGACGTCGACTATATCATCACCACCACAATGTCATCTTCTTCCAATAACGGGTATGTCTACATAGTCATGGTGATCCTTTTTGTGTTGATAGTTTCTATGTTAGCATGTACTTGTGAAATAGATGTGTGATATTTCTACTTGGTAGTCATTCGCATGCCTAGTTTGTGCGTACAATATGCATTGATCAATATTGTCATGAAACCTTAGTTTAGGCACTTGAGTCTTACGGATGGCTGGTTTCGCTGATGCACTGAGGCCGGACAAGTTTGCTGGTGTGCACTTTAAGATATGGAAGATCAAGGCCACTCTATGGCTAACCCTATCAATGTCTACTAGGTCATGGCTAGCAAACTTGAAGGAACTCTTACCTCCAAGCAAGAGAAAACGTTCGAGGATGACACCATGCTCTTTGTAGGAGGAGTTCTAAGCGCACTTGCTGACGATCTTTGCGATGTGTACATGCACATGAGTGACACAAAGGAATTGTGGGATGCACTCAAAGCTAAGTTCGGTGCATCAAATGCAGGCAGTGAACTGTACGTCATGGAGCAATATCATGACTACAAGATGGTCGATGACCGTTCTATAGTCAAGCAGGCTCATGAGAGATAGTTCATTGTAAAAGAACTCGAACTCCTCAAATGCCGACAATTTTGTGGCTGAGGAAATTATTGCCAAATTGTCTCCCTCATGGAGGAATTTTGCCACAACTCTAAAACACAAGAGACAAGAGATCTCTATTGAGAACTTGATAGCATCTCTTGATATTGAGGAGAAAGCTCAGGCAAAGGATGTGCATTCTGAATGAGGCGAGGGACAATCCAACGAAGAACAAGGTCACTTGGGCATCAATGTGGTGCAACAAAACACCTCTGAAAGTGCATCTTGGCTTTATCGGGGGCTGCTCCCGACTTGGCGGGGGTTGGTGATGCTCTCTCCGTGGCCTTCGTTGTGCTCGTTCTAGGCACGACTTCCTTGGAGAGCGCTTCAGCTTGGGTGATCCTGGGCGTCTCATGACGTGATCTCCGGGCAATGGGTCTCTTCTCGTCTCGACACTTCGGGGAGAGACAGCCTCATTGCCGACAGTACCATGCCTGGGAGGCTCCGACGTAGGCTGGCCCCCAAAAGGGGTTGAATCACGGAGCTCCGTTCATGAGCGTAAGTGCGAGAAGTAGGCCTGTTGAGAACACTCTTCCGTGTGTGAACTTGGATTCTCGTGATGCCATGTGATCCACTCTGATGATGTTGGATGGAGGCGTTTGAGATTGTGGGGCCGGTGGAATCACGACTTACTCTGGAGGCGCGGCACGGTAGAAGTCTCTGCGACGTTTGACTAAGGGACCTCGAGCAATGCTCTAAACACGCCGAAGTCGAGAAGCTCAGTGTTCACAAGCACCCTCAGGTTAGTGATAAATTTCTTGGGCCTCCTTGAGGTATCCTTAAGGATCCTTGGGACGTCGTGGTGGGCTCCGAGATGGAGCCTTCAAGGAGTTCCTCGCCTTCCTGTACGATAGGTAGCACAGTGGTGAGGTTTGAATGATTCCTTCCACGTCCCGATGCCTCTGGCGTCGAAGTAGTCGTCCTCGGTGGTCTTCGAGGTGCTGCCTTTTCTCTTGGAACCTAGAGTCATCATGCCTTTGCTCCGAGTGAGCAAAACCCCGGCTTCGGCGGGGCCATAACTTCTCACGTTTTCTTGGTCCCCATGAATGGCAACATTGTTGTCATGGTAGAAACAACACTTGAGAGGAGTTTCGATAGCTCAACGGTTAGGGTGCAATAGTATTAGGCTATGTAGGATGGCCTCATGAGAAGGTCATCGTACACTCAACAAAATGAGACACTTTGATTTTTTTGAATATGTTCTGCCACCTTGTGGAGCACGACTTAGTCCTATGTTGAGAGAGGAGCCTCATACACGACTTAGCTAGCGACTTGGGCCGTCGGCGACTTCCCAAGGCCGCTCCTAGAGCTCCCGGTCCGCGACTTGGAGCGCTAGACCTCCCTCTTGAGATTTTTCATTCACTGGATGAATTCTACATCTCCCATGGGGATTTATTTAGGCAAGAACCATATAAAAAATGACCACGGTTACCCTTGAGAGATGAGAGAGGGGTAGAAGGGTAAAACTTGGTCCATGAATCTACAGTGGATTAGAGAGGTGGGATGGGACATGCTCCAGGTGGACTAGCTCTAGTCATGCGACCTCCTAGTGGCTTCTTCTTTGACTTCCTTTGATCTTGCTAATTATTTGTTGACTTCTTGAACTTTTTTCGATGCCATATAAGCACCATGTAGGATTTTAATGGGCTAGCCAATGTAGGATTATTATTTCCTAACAACTTCCATCCTATTGCCAAGAAGGGCAGGCGGGCAGGGTTTTTTTAATGGTCAAAACAAGGTGGAGGGAGCAAGGCAAGGCGGTAGGTGATGGCAGTGTAGCGAGCAATAGAGCTAGCCTATTGTCGATGATGTGGGACGTCATGGTGGAGGATTAGAGCATCCGCATCCCTAAAACACTAAAAAGATGCTAGAGGCGAGAGAAATTAGGTAGCACCGGTGCCAAGGGATATGGTGATAGGTGCTAAGATCAAAAAGGTTAGCACTACCACTAAACTTAACAACAAATGCTAAGCTAAATAAAAATATTGTTTTAAGTCCTTAGCACTTATTGGTGGTGCTAAGGGATAATGGTAAAAGAAGTTAAGAGAAAGAATGGAGAGAGAAAATTAATGTGTCTACTTTATTAATTTATGAACGCTGAAATGTGAATGCTTTTAGAGGCGAAAAACACTTAGGTGCCAAATGGAGGAACCAAGATGGCACGGACCTAGAAGCACAAGGGTGCCGTGGAGCTGGCGGTTGTGAATGCCATGTGGTGGTTTCTGCTCGCTGGCGATTAGTGTGGCAAAACGACCCCCCCCGCACCAGCCTTAATGGATAATTTGATCTGGTTTTCAAAGTAGAATGTGTAAAAATGTTGATTTCGAAGTACATGGTTGAAATCAGACGAAGCTGGAAACTATAGGAATTAGTCTGGACATTTATCTATTTGTAATTTTTGTAGCTCTTAACATGCCAACAGACACATTGCAAATTTATACTTCTACCAAAGAACAAAACTCTTGCCGTGTATTCTCATTTCTTTTTAAGTTAAGGATGCAAAATTCTTGCACCGTATTCTTATTATTCTGAGTTAAGAATTTCTAGGTTGTCAACAGTCACCTGTAAGGGCATATTAATTCAAAGCGATCTTGTAGGTTTTCAATCCTTGGGAATATTTCCAGGTTGTTCACAGAAAAAGGAAAGAAACCTTGAATTTTTTTTTCCTATAGGCCACTTTGCACTGAATCTAATGGAATATCTATTAAGTCTAACATCTTGGAAAAATTCCTATGGGTCACGAGTCTCCTATGTTTTTTCCTATATGTTATAATCAAACACCCTTTTTGGCATCAATTTCTATCGTTTCTAATCCTATAGGATTGAAGATGGCATGCATTTGCAATCCTGTTCCTGTTCCCGCAACCTAGAGATCGTCACTCCATCGCTAATTCGTAGTCACTATTTCAAACCACCAAAACGATGCACGCTTCAACTGTTAGCAATCGCACTAACCTGAATGCGACAGGAGCAAGAGAGCATGAACCTGAATGCGACAGGAGAAAGAGAGCATGTAATATTTACAAAGGAAGTTAATAACGAGTCACAGCAAAACCACTGAAATCAGCTAGGGTGTGACCCAGTGAGAACTATGGAAGGCTACGAACAGGTTGGTTCTTTAGAAGATGAAGCTGATCGGTAGGTACTTGTAGCCGTCGGAACCATGGTCACCTTCTGCAACCCGAGTTCTAGAACCGTAATGGACTACGCGCCCTATTCACTCGGGAAACCTGAGAAAGAAAGTTAACTTTATCGCATAATGTCCAAGATTGGAATATAGATAAGTTTTTTTTTGTCCCTTGATGTATGCAACGAGAACTTACAATGTGAGACTTCCATTCCACTTGGCGTCCCTCGGTGACACCAAACTTAGGTTGCCCCCTGACGTGATGAAATATATGAACAAGGACTGCGGCATCAAGAGCAGCATACTCTTTCTGCAAAAGGAGGCATGTGGATCTCTGTTTTAGCAGCGGCACTTTACATCCTTGATAAACTTTCAGTTACATGGTGAAGCATACTTGACGCACTTTAAACTAACGTTTCTTGCCATCACAAGCTTAACTCAAGATCAAACAGAAAAGTTCTCTTGTACATAAGAAAAAGGCAAGGCAGTAGCTGACAAGCTCAATTTTTCCAGCAAAGAACTCATGTGGCTTATCTCACATGTGCAAATCTTACATTTTTTATCTTCAAAATCAAGTGTACTGAGTATACTCAGGCTTTTTCCTATTTTTATCTCTTCATGTAAAAATTGAAAAGTTAGAGAGAGCAAATGTGGCTATTCACATTATATAGTTTATTCCATTAGCAAGATAGATATAAGCGAGAGAGTTATGCAGTTTATTTCATTAGCAAGATAGATATAACTATATGCGAGAGAGTTATGCAGTTTATTCCATTAGCAAGATAGATATAACTATATGCGAGAGAGTTATGAGCCAAACCTAGACAAAGATGGCTATGTGGGCCAATTTATCCTATATAAATGCCACACTTAACAAAAGCAAGTAGGAAAGCTTTGAAAACGTAAAGTTAAGATCGTACCAAAATATGATAAAATGCATTAAGGACTCCTCAAAACTTCAGTATATATGTGAATCAATTATACCTAATAAAGGGGGCACTAGCCCATAGAGATTAAGGACTCCAATGAATGTTTTTTAGGAACATGAGAGAAAAAGAGAGATAGTTGAATAACAGACCTGATTCTGACTGAGAGGCCGCTGCTCCCAGTTGCTATTCCGGCGTGTCTTGTTCAAACCAGCTCCTAATATTTTCTGGCAGTATTTTGGAATATATAAGGGTAGAGAACTCGTCATAGGTTCTACGCTAAACTTAGGAAATGGTCAAAACCATTTACCTTTGACAACCCAGAGAGACCACCAGTAGTTTCTTTGAACAGCTTCTGGATATCAAGCAGCATTTCGTAGGACTGGAAACATTCCAATTCTCCATAGGATTGTGACAGTTGATGCAGATCGCATTGCAGGTTATAGCCTTTGGTTTGCAATGGGCAAAAAGCAAGTTAGTTCTTCTCTAACAAGATGCATGATAAGGAAATGTCCTTACAAGGAAAACAAGCATATGGGAAGACAGGAGTATTTGATCATATTAACATAGTACCCAGCTTTAGTATGTTAGAAGAACACATAATTCGCCTGAAGCAACAGTCCAATGCTTTAGGATCATCTTCATACAGCTTAATCAGATCAAAGATGAAAGCTTTCTTATCTGACGCAATTTGGATAATAGAGACCTGACCATACGGATGAAATCTGTCAACGGAAGAACTAATATGCAGACAGATTAGAATGGGAATCTTCTTGCAAGGGGAACTCAAAGTATCATGGAAACTTAATAGTAACATAGTAGTTCCAAAAGAAATTAACAGTAGAAAACAATTAGCACCCAGATGATCACGTATGACACATTGGCACAACAGAAGAGATGGCGAAGTGAATACGCGAACCACTAAATTGCTCAAATGATATGTGAAATAATTATTTAGCCCATTTATTCAGTGATACTTTCCTGAGTAAGAACAGTAGAGGAGGATTTTTCTTTTTTCACTTTTATAGGAAGAACAGTAGCCAGTAGGGTAGGACTTTTTATTCGGCCATACTGTGTCGCTATAAAATTGCATAAGCTTACAATAAATTAGGGAGAGGATAGTTATACTAGAAAGCCAAGAAAACATGGAAGCTGACAGCAATTTAAATTGAGGCGTCACTTACCTTATTAGGTCTGCTGCCTTTCTCAAAATTAGGTTTCCATTCGCAGTCCACACCAATAATTTTACAAGCTTCAATATAACTTGTTGCATTAAGTAGTCCATTGATCTCATCAACCCAGATAATCTCTTCTAAAATCAATTTCTTCAGATCTAAGTAGTCAGACCAACAGAAGATCTCCTCTGGAACTGCGTCATGCATAATCAATACACATCAAGAAGAGAAATGGAAGTAGTGGAATAAAGGCAGTTCCAGCATACCAAGTGTACTCTTTCTAAAACTACTATTCATATAATTAGGGTGAGGGCGTGATGCTACATAATGGGATGCCATCAAAACTACATTAAAAAAAATATTAGATCAACTGAATGAACAGCTCAACTACTACCACACTTACATAATCCCCATCTGCCAGGCTTCAGTAGATAATATTATTTGAAGACTATATCACCCTCCTTCTGATAACTCGTATGCTAACTTCACATCCACACATCAGCCTGCATTCTCGTTATCTTCCATAATTGGTGCTGCCTTCTCATTTCTTTGTACTGGTGAAAGTGCTAATTCTCAATATTTGTTGTTCTTTTCTACAGCTCTTATAAGATAACTAGTTAAGATGAATTGAATAATCAACTCACATGCCAGATTTCTTCGTCTACATCATCTATGAATCAACTTCTCCTGATATTGTAATACTAGTGCAAAATGTCAATTAGCCCTTGGTTCCTAGTAACTGTTAAAAAAAAGTTGGTACATGCAGCAAACATCCGTATAATAGTTTTCTTTGCTGTTGGATTTTATATTATACAACCCAGAATTCAAAGTTAAACCTGAAGGTCATTAACTTGAGAGTAAGTTTCAGAAAACTACATGTTTAATGTACAACTATCACGTACCTACAGATTTAATGATTAATTTTAGAAACCTACAGATTCAGGGACAATTTTTATCGCAGGCCTACAGATTTTAAGGCAGGTGTTGTTGAAGTATATCGCCCACATTTCCTCATTATCTTAGGCATTTTGGTGAATTGTTGGTGGATGCAACTCAATATGGTATTAGAGCCAAGAGAGCATGAGTTCAAGACCTGACTTACACGACATTTATAAAATGATTACGTCCCACTTCAAGTCTGCATCTTAAGGCCCAAGGAAGCCTAGACGTGAGGGGTTTGTTCAAGTACATTCTCCACCTTTCCTCATCAGCTCAGATTTTTGGGTGAATTGGTTGGTGCATGCCACTCAATAGACCGAACTTCTCATTTGGTCTGGTAGCCTGGACCCACAAGGTAGCCTCTCAAAATGGTGCACCAGATGCATTCATCGAACCAAAGCACTAAACTACCGATTCACTACACATGGATCAGACCATTAAACCTGTAGATAAAATTTGTCCCTAAATCTGTAGTTCTTTTAAATTGATCCTTAAATCTATAGTTCCGTGGTAGTTTGTACATTAAACCTGTAGTTTTGCGAAATACTCTTTAACTTGATCATTCTAGTGAGTAACTGAATATTATATAATCCCAAGGAAATATTAGTAGAGTGGCTTTTAAACAGATAATGCAAGCATAAAAGCTGTCCTAGCATAGAAGCTAGGTGTTTAATACTACAAAGAGAAATGCATAGTAAATAAACAGAATATAGCTCTATAGCTTAATGTCAGATAAATAACATCATAGGTGTTAGCTTACCCAAAGAATTGACATAACCTTCAAGAGAGTATCGTTGGCAAAGCTCATCAACCTTCTCCATATAGCCAACTTCCATAGCTAGATATACCTGTGCATAATGGTACACTACAATTGCTTTTAATGATCCACGATGATTATCAGCACGAAATGTAGTCATTCTAAAGTAGATGAGGATCAGCTTCCCAAAAAAAGATCATACATGCACCACATGTAACAGAAAAAACATTCTCCTACCCACTTCATCCCATGAACAAAGGTAATGGTGTATAGGAAGCTATGTCTTAATCAAATGAAGCCGACGCTCTATTGATACAAATACCGTCATGATCTAGGGCATGTATAAACAACGAACATGTCCAAAAAGTTGTTTGTGATAATGTGGATGTAATCATGTAAGTTACCAGGTATTCCATCAGTTTTGTTTCCTTCTTGGCACGGACTTCTGCAATATCCCAGCACCCTTTCTCTGCCAGCTTCTTCAGCGAACTTCAAATACAAAAGATTTTACAATTCTAAAGAAAAATGAACAGTATATTCTATAATTACTTTGCATTGAGCACCAGGAAAGTCACCTCTCTTTATACAAATAATTAACATCTGGGAACTCTTCTGTAAGGTCATATTGTTTCACCAACTCGTTCGCACTCTTTAGCATTTTAATATCTAGATACTTTTGAATTATCAAAATTATCATTTCTTTCCCCATGAAAGCTGCCAACTCCTCTGCTGCCTTGAATTGATTACTTCCAATCAGTTTCATGAGAAAGGACTCATCACAACATTGGATGGAAAATCGTGTTATCAGGGCCACAGCAGTCACATAGGATTCTGATTTCATAAAGCACTGTACATACTGCTTGAGATGTTCTCTTGTTTTCGCTAGATCTTCATCACTCAACTCTGAACCACAGAAAGCATGGGCCATATCTTTCAACTCAATATCAAATGTCTCAAGAAGCTTTACCAGTATGCGTTCTTCATGGGGTACAACAGAAGCAAGGATATCGAGTACAAGTCGAGCAGCAAGACGCTTTGCATCAATGAAATCCTTCTGTACAGATTCCATGGATTTCAAGTGCCTTAGAGAAGATATCAACATATGGCTGAACCCTTCAGCATGACCTTGGCCCAGCAAAGGTATAATGTACATGCATTGAACAATGTATGTGAACGGGCCTGGCTGAGGAGCATTATGTAATGCCCTTTAACCTGCTGTTGAAGGATCTTGAACTTTGAGGTTGCTTTGTGCGTTCCTAAATTAAAGCTTACAGGAGGTCAGAGGTATGACAAGCATAACAAAGTACATAAACAAGAAGATCAATGATCAAATTGCCATGAAAACAAAAGGCACATAGTACAGCTATGATGGAGAGTAGATAACTACAGCTTTTATTTGGCTAGGCATAAATTGTAAAAAGTTCGGAAAGCAAAGGATTCAAGACTGTGTGCTTGGCATTAGTTAAATTTGAAATCATATTGTGATGATAAAGTTTACCTCATCCCAATCATTACAGACTCCAAAGCAGCTACTATGGACTAAATCTGCAGCTATCAATCTTCAAAATGGGATATTTATTTACCACAAGTTCTGTTTGTTTTGGAATATTCTGTTTTCATAGTCAAACGAAACTAGTTGCAGCAGGGCTTAGAAAAGACATTTCAACAAATAAATAATGTAAATATTGAATATAGAAGTACCACATACATAGGGATTCTAGGATAACATGAATAAAATAGGTATACCATATAGGTAGCAGTCCTTCAAAAGATACATAAAAGTAGCTGAAGAAACATGTGACAGATCAGAAAATGCATGTAAGCATATGGAGCAATGTTCACTATTTTGATTGCTTTCAGAGCCTTCCTGAGTCCCTGACTTGAACAACCCATACTTCAAAAAATCATACCCAACCTGCGCACCAAACCAAATATTTCCAAATTAAACATCGTAAATTGAACTATTTCGAACACAAATAGAGCATAGCACACCACAGGTCTTAAACTTGCACTTCTGTGTCACTTGGTACCCTGAACTTGAGAATTGCACAATTAGGCCTCTACACTTGTACACTTGTACAAGTGGGTCAATAGAGGTCCAAACTGCAGTTAGTTAGTAACTAATGATCATGTGGCACTTCGACCCTATTTAAGCCAAAGTTTGACAATGCAATTGCTAACTAAGACCAATCGGGAGCTTGTAAAAGTTGTCCAAAGATATGTGAAAATTTCCTTCAAATTCAAATATTAATTCTCCAATGATTTCAAATGCTAATCACATGGTCAAATTGTGATTCATACTGAGCTAACGTACCATGTGACTCATACTCAATTACTCATGTCATCTCTAATCACCATGATTTTTACATTTGTTGACCTAGTTATACAGGTTTAGGTACCTAAATTGTGAAAGTTTTTTTTTCTGCTCCAAGAATTTCTGACAAGCTGCACAATTTGTTCTGGTGTGATTCAAATTATTGGACCCAACAATTCCTCCCTTCTAGAACATCAATTCCACATGAGAGGAGAGAGAGAAAGAGAGAGAGAGAGAGAGCATCTAGGGAATATTCAAAGCTTTGGGAATTCCAAGAACTAGGAGTGTTTCCTCCTACCATATACCATAGTACAACCTGATACTGATTATAGGCATGACGTGGAAAATAATTACTGTTTAAGAACAACCCGAGGAAGGTAATAACGAAAACACATCTTCAGTAAACAAGAAACACACAACAGAATACTATTTTAGGTCCCCTTAATGTCAGAATCTGTGAAATAGGGTAAACATCATGCTAAGCAATAAACATATGAAGCCGAGAGCATGTTATCTGTTCCAAGCTTCCCAGACTCCCAGCAGAAGTCTTTTCTTCCTACAATCACTAGGACGACGATAATTAGTTCCATTGAGCTCCTAGGACCACAAGATAACAGAAACTATCTTCCTCTCTGTTCCAATCCGTTGGAGTTTTCAGCCTTCTCCATGTAAAACCATTGAGCTCTTAGGTTGATTAAAGAACGGTAACCAGCATATAGCAAAGGTAAGCAACGGGGATCTAGATGGTGTTCCGGGTGTGCACCGGCACACCCAAAATTCATGGAGGTCAGTGGGGTTTAACTAATCACTGGATGACAAAAAGCTCGTACCTCAAAAACCAATGTCCAAATCATGGATGGGGTGGAGACAGCAGGAACGCGGTGAGGTAGAACGGGAACAGCGATGGCGGCGACGCGCGTGAGAGGCGGAGGGGAGAAGATGGAGAGCACAGAAATTTGATTCAGAACGAAACTTTTTCTAAAGACTAAATTGTATTTATTTCCATTATGCAGTTTTTATTTTTAAGGAAATTCGCACTTGTAAAATACACGTATAGTTGGATTAAGCTAGATCAAAGTTTATTCTTTTTCTTTATCGTGTACCTCTTTCTTTAACCTAGGAGTAGCACATAGAGAGGTAAGAGATGAGATTGCGACTTTAGTAATACGGTGGTCAAGTATTTCTTCAAGATCGGGTTTGCCCGTCGTCCGGTAATCTAGCTGATTTGCTAAATTAATAGAAATCACTTGTGTTCCATCTCAAGAAAAAAAAATCTGCCACCAGCCCTAGGTCCACTTTCAGACTGTTATTTCTCGTGAACTATGGTCACCTCACAGAGCTTAGCGAGATGGCCACTAGTGAGCTCACCTTACTGCAATTTGTGCCATCATTGCTATCTCTCCTTAAACCACCTCAGGCCAAGTGTCCACTATGAAAGTTTTGCCGTGTACAAGGGTGATCTATGTGCTCTTCATTGTGGTCATTTCGTTGACGGAGCTTGTCATAACCATAATTGTGATATTCCACTATTACGGCTTGTCGCCATTCTCTTGGTCTATGATTTGAACTCCAACC
This sequence comes from Stipa capillata, assembly GCA_019208055.1. Taxonomy (NCBI): domain Eukaryota; kingdom Viridiplantae; phylum Streptophyta; class Magnoliopsida; order Poales; family Poaceae; genus Stipa; species Stipa capillata. The sequence goes on from JAGXJF010002308.1 coordinate 114,145, forward strand.
TGCTCAACAATATTGTTACTAGAGCCCTAGGAACCTCCCCAGCACGATCTCTAATAAGAGTTTACCCATCGCCGGAGCCAGATGACACTAGAGCATGCAATTGTTGGTGTGACACTAGTGTGTGTGAAGCGGCAAGGAGAGTAAAATGGAATTAGTTAGGAAAAAACGGAGATGCAGATAAAGTAAAAAAAAAGGCTCCCACAAATAGATGAGTTCTTCTTTGTTTTTGCTCTAACAAGTATTTTTTTTTGGCCATGTGAGTTTCCACCTTAGCATTTTCCATCATCCAAAAGCAAGAGAGACTTGTAGTACAAATGTATGTAAATTTAATAAGTTCAGACAGTAAGCTAAATTTAGAAGTTCAAGTGAAAAAAGAAGACAAGTTTACCAATCTTAATATACCTTTTCCTTTTACAAACTACAATTGTATGGAATCTTTCTACATGCACGTTGAATGTAATAAAAAATGTAACATAATAATCACAAAATGTGATCCATGACTAATTGCACATAACTTAGACATTAAAACATTCTACAATCCTCTAATAAGATACAACTCAGCTCAATACACATATACTCTAAACCATCTATTGAGATTTTTAGTCATACTGCACTTACATACGTACATACGTATAGCCCACGGTAAAAATTATATCCTTATTATTTGTGCTTTGATGATATAGATGTTGATATAAGTAAATCTATCATTTTTCTTCACTCTGTGAGAGAAATGTAAATGCTCTAATATTTGTGGGTTTAGTAAGTCACAATATATAATCGCTGCATTCCACCAACTTACAATTTTAATCATTAATCTTTTAATTTTCTTTTATATATCAAAACATGATTTCCATCAAGTAGAATTTAGATTAGCACTAGTAACGTGATAATGGTTCCATAATAACATAAAAAAATTATAGTTATGCACATGTAGTAAAATATTTCTACATCCGTCACTGAAACCAAGATATGTAATGTGTTGCACACAACAAAATCAACAATTCTAATGGTTTCAACTCCACTATTCATCAAAGATTGTAGCTGGCAGGACCGTAGAGGACAGATATAACTAAACAAAAATGGTTAAGACGTTAAGACCGAGCAACTCATGTTCTTTTTCCCCCTCACGGCCTCCAGAACATCAGAGGTCAAGAATATATGTAAATTATTATTAAAAACAAACAAAAAGTATAAAATATGCGGAGGATTACACATTTTGTCCCTCGCGCATCCCCCGATCTAGAAACTTTTCTCAAAGTACCACAATGGGGGATTTTATCAAGAAGTACAAAATCCACACACAATCGCTAGAAAAATAGCTTGAGATTGGTAATCAGAACTCACGTGAACTGAAGAGAGTACTTACAGCAAGAAACAAAATTAGCAACAAAAAGGCAAACTTCCATCTCTAACATCGGAAATTGTATAGGAAGAACACGTAATCTCACCGTAAAAGAGAGAACGAAACAAAGAAAATGCAATACCTGCACGGATTCCGTTCAAACTCCTCCTCCGCTCTCTCTTTTGGGATCAAAAGATTCCCGGTACCATGAGATTCTAGGGTTTGTGGGTTTGGAGGTTAGAAGGGTGAGGAAAAGGGGAGAGAAACTGTTGGCAGGGCCGCAGGGGGCAGAAGCTGAGCCGCATAGGGGAAATAATTTGTTGTTAAAGGACAAGAAGTAGCAGGGGAGCAGCACCACACGCTCGGCCCTGATCCTGGCCCAAGGTTTCCGTTCTTGACTCTCCTTTGTGCTCACTTGCTCGTGTTCCTACAAATTGTGCATCCTTATTTTCTCTTTATGTTAATAGTTGGATGCGATTCTACTACAAAAATATCAAAAAGAAAGAAAAGAAAGGAAAAGAAAAAAAGCAAGCTACAACAGGTGGTACGGCCGCTCTTTAAGTTGTCTTTTGTAATTTGGCTTGGTTCCACGGAGCACCATTCTGATTTCGTGCTTTAACTAGCAAGATGACTCGTGTATTTGCACAGTTACATTTTACTAATATTCTATATTAATTTTTGTCTATTTGTCTAGTATGCTTTAAGGTTATAAAAAAATATGTAACCAATATATATGTAGAGGAAACTTGATTAGCTTCGGTATAAATCATTCAATGTAGTAGTTCTTTAGGGTATTAGATCAACTACAAGGTAGAGTAGTCGTTGACTTTTCAGTCCTTTCATATCATCTAGAATCGATGTTAAAAATAAAATTTCAAATGAGTTGTCTCTTAAGCTGACTCTACACGAAGAGTTATGATTAAATACAGTAACATACACAGACAATGAGGTCGACTCTTGGACCTTAGAATCTGACTTTTCAATTATCCTATATAGCAAGAGAAAGAGTTAGTTGACGCCACACCTTTGTAGATGCCCATAGAATCGTATTATTGTGTCATTAGTTCAAAAATTTAAACACAAGTTTGTTGTTCTTCTTGCTCCGGTACTGATGGGCACTATTCACCAATGCAAGAAACCTTAGTGAGGTACACGACTTCTCGCACACAAAACCTTATATTGTATACTTTTCTAGACCTCTTAATAGACATTTTTCTACGAATAGTTGAAACAAATATCGAATATCAATAGCTCTATTAATTGCCGTAGTTAAAACTTGTCTTCACTTCACCTGCATCTCTGTTGACCGATTAATTATCTATTATTTAATTAATGTGGCATCATTCCCTCACAAGAAACTCATCATGCATCCTCTAACTCCACTTACCCTACTTGGCTTTGCCTCCATCCACCTCACCAACAACAGTGGTGAAGCAGATGCATTGGTTGTCTTCAAGTCTGCTCTTAATTGCTCTAATCGCGTCATGCGACATCTCAACACTATGCCTAACTTCTACTCGTAAACCATCGTGCATCGGTCCGGATGACCACGCCGACTTTTATACACCTAGAAAACATACAGTAGGTGGATACTTATTACATAGACATGAAAAGAATTCCATACGGTTCCTCATGCCCCTATCTTTGGACACAATTTCCTTATATCTTGACACCGTGATTTTTTTTGGGATTAGTTTCCATATGTGGCTCGATTCTTTTTGTTTTCTTTCTTACGCTGGCAAGGACATCGGACTCAAACTCTGCTTCATTCTTGGCTGCCGATCATAACATAATCATATCGAACTTGCAGCAAGGAAGCCTTAATATGCAAGTTAATATCGTAAGTTTTGTAAAGCTAAGTATTGAACCTTAACCATTATAATTTAGACCCACTATGATAAATAGATGAGATATCTTTAGCAAATGTGGATAAACATAGTGGCTTTCTGGGAAGAAGTGTATATTTGGTCCCTGAACTATGGCTACGTGCAGATTTCAACCTTCAATTCCAAAACCAGGCTAATCATACCCTTAAGTATTCAATCTGGGTAAATTCCCCCCTTGGACCGGTTTCGCGCTAACGTGTTAGCTGTTGAGCACACCCGGACAGGCTGGCGTTGAGTTGGACGCAGAGTTGGACCGGCCTTGCCACGTCAGCACTGAAGCATTATTTCCCCCCAAATTTCCCCACCCTCCCTCGGCCCTGATCCCCCCAAAACCCTAGCCCTAATTTTGAAGGCGGCGGAGACGCAGCGTTGGAGACGCAACGGCGGCGGCGGCGGCAACAGCGAAGTCGACACCGGTGGCGGCCGCGAGAAAAGCTCGAGGATTGGCGCAGCACTGGCTTGGGCTACTCCGGCGCGTCACTTCGGTGTGAGGTAAGCTTTCCAAGCTCGTTTTTTCCGCTTCGTTTTTGTGCCTCACGGCCCCATCTCGAGTTTCCTCTTTCCCTTGCACTCCGATCTCCTCATTACTGCAACGTTTTCGTCTCTGTAGGCCATGGATCCGTTAGATTACCTACCCGTGCACTTTCATTACAATGGCGAGTTTCTGAACATTGGTCTAGATGTGGATTACATAGGTGGAGTAGAGGCCATGTCGTACATTGAGCGTGACAAATTGTCTCTGCCGGAGCTTAGAGGACACTTTAAGGACCATTGCTCGGAGGTAGAAGATAAGCGCTTCTTTTAGTGTTTCCCAGGGGCAGAACTCAGAGATGGTCTGAAACTCTCGTGGGATGACAGTAGTTGTCAGGTGATGTCTGAAGGGATTGTTGAGTGTGGTGTAGCTGAGATTTATGTTGAACTATTTCACGTGTTGAAGCCCCCGGCGTAGATGACAGTGATTTTGAGGATGAGTTGGAGGAACTGTCTGTTGAAGCATCAGATGAAGATGAGATGTTAGGGAGAAGAAGAATAAAGCATTTGGTTGTTCTCACTCCAACCAAAGAGAGTAGAGACAAGGAAATTGCTGATGCTTTTGCTCTGAAGGAATTTACAGCAGCCCAAAGAGCAATGAGAAGAGTAAGAAAGCAGTGATGGAACCTGACATAGAAGAAGTAGATGAAAGCACTGATGAAGATTACAAACCAGGTGATGAATGCACATCAGAGGAAGATGATGAAGCTGCAGAGATAACAACGAAGTACAAAGAGTTCAAGAAACAAATGAGGGCAGGGAGGATCGATCATTTGGATGATGTTCTGTGTGATGTGGTGCATTAAGTTGGTACATGCAGTTTTGTAGGTGAAGATGATGGTACTCCTTATGAGATAGTGATTTTGAAGCTTCCTTTGATGAACTTGGCAGTGATGGTGAACTCGTACTGAAGAAATCCAAGTATCCAAGATTCAAAGACAATAGTGATGTTCCACAGTTCACACTAGGCATGAAGTTTGATTCAAAGCATGACTTCAAACAAGCAATTATCAGGTATGGTCTGGACCACAAGAAATTGATCAGGTTTGTGAAGAATGAAGCTAAGAGAGTTAGGGTCAAGTGTGACTGGCCCTCATGCCCTTGGGTGTGTCTTCTAGCTTTAACCACCAGGTCCACTAGCTAGCAGATCACCACCTTGAATGATGTGCATGTATGTCCATCAAGAAAGGATAACAAATTAGTTACCTCACAAGAATTGCAGCTAAGTATGAGAACTTGATAAGAGCAAATCCCACATGAAAGTTAGATAGCATGAAAGCACACATCCAAGAAGAAATGTTTACAGATGTCAGCATCCACCAAGTGAAGAGAGCAAAGAAGCTAGTCATGCAGAAGTGGATGGATGCAACTAGGGGGCAGTACAGTAGAATTTTTGACTACTAGGCAGAGTTGCTTAGGAGTAACCCAGGTAGCACTGTTGTTGTGAAGCTAGATCTTGACAGTGCAAACCCAATGTTCCAAAGGATTTATATATGCCTTGCTGCTTTGAAGAAAGGTTTCATGGCAGGGTGTAGAAAAGTCATTGGCCTTGATGGTAGCTTCTTCAAGGGTGCAACAAATGGAGAGCTTGTATGTGTAATAGGAAGAGATGGAAACAACCAAATGTACCCTATAGCTTGGGCAGTGGTAGAGAAGGAAACAAATGATTCATGGGACTGGTTTTGCCAACTGCTTTTCAATGATGTCAAGGTTTATGATGGTGATGGTTGGGTATTCATTTCAGACCAGCAAAAAGTGAGTATTATAACACTTTCCTTCTTCCCTTTGAAATGCAATGAACTTATAACCTTGTTGATTTGTTTGTAGGGCATTATCAATGTTGTCCAACATTGGGCACCTCTAGCAGAGCACAGGAATTGTGCAAGGCACATATATGCCAACTGGAGAAAAATCTACAAGAAGAAAGAATGGCAAAAGAAGTTCTGGAGGTGTGCCAAAGCTTCATCTGTAAGTCTTTTTAACTTAGCTAGAGCAACGCTTGCTCAGGAAACTGTAGAAGGGGCAAGAGCAGTCATGAACACTGACCCCCATCACTGGAGTAGAGCATGGTTCAAACTAGGGTCAAATTGTGATTCAGTAGACAATAACATGTGTGAGAGTTTCAACAAGTGGATTGTAGAAGCTAGATTCCTACCAATTCTTACCATGTTAGAAGCTCTTAGAAGGAAAGTTATGGTTAGGATCCAAGAAAATAGAACCAAATCTGACAAGTGGAATACAAGGATCTGTCCCAACATAAACAAGAAACTGAATGCCTACATAATTGAGTCAGGTGCATGTCATGCAATTTCAAATGGTTTAGCTCTTTGAAGTCAAGCATCTAGAGAACAGATATACAGTGGACTTGAACAAGTGGACTTGCAGCTGTAGGTATTGGCAGCTATCTGGTTTGCCTTGCTCTCATGCAGTTGCTTGTGTTCACTTCAAGACAAATACTTTGGATGCTTATGTGGCTAAATGCTACACTATGCCTGAGTTCAAGAAGGTATATGCACACTGCCTGCAGCCCTGTGAAGGCATGTTAGTACCCAGGTATGTGAAGATGCCAGGTAGGCCAAGAAAAGAGAGGAAGAGAGAACCTCAAGAAAAGCCCAAGGGAACAAAGGTTTCAAAGCTAGGCACAATAGTAAGGTGTAGGCTGTGCAAATCTACAGGTCATAACAGGAGTACTTGTAGTGAAAATCCTAAGAATACCTAGTCTGGTACTGCAGCCAGCCAATCTTCAGCTCAAGCTCCAAAAACCCAAGATAATAACATGGTTAGTGTCTATTTGCATGTATTAATACCTTCTGTTCCTTATTTGTCATAACCTCACATATAATACACAGCAACTTGTGCAAGCATCACAACAAAGTATAGCTAGCATAAACAAGAGGAAGTCTAGTCGACTGGAAAGCCAAGAAGGATCAAAGAGGCAGCAGTGTGCTACTTCATCTGCAAATGTAAGTTACTATCAATGAGTACTCATGGATTACTAGTTTTTCAAGCACTAACACATGTCTATCAAACTTTAGTCTGGAAGAAGTATCAAGAAGAAGGCTGGGAAGGCTTTTTGCTAAGGTCACTGTGAAGACATCTAAAGGAGGAACAGCTTCCATGAATCTACAAGCTAGTGTGCCAGGAAGTGCTAATGTCTCCATCAATATGACCTCAGGAAGTGCTGTTGCACATGTGCATGCCTAGGAAGAACCAACGAAGCAAAACAAGCTGCCTACACTATGTATGGAAGACTAAAGTCTTGCCTAAACTATGTGTCTGTTTGGTGTTTCGTGCTGCCAGCCATATGGCCTAAACAGTGTTTGTTCATGTTCATGGTGTCCAAAGCCAGATTATATTGCAAAAACCTTTGAAGTGTTATGTCTCATGCCAGACTTGGCATTAACCTATTGTAATGCCTGACATTTATGCATTTCTATTGCAAATGTTATGTGTCATGCCAGACTTCAGAATCTATTACTTCCATTGCTCACATATTCAGTGCTCATAGATCCATTGCATTAAGTGCTAAATAGCATTCAGTACATCATACAGAACAGCAAGGCATACTTATTTGGACTCCTACAATTTTGCTTACATAGCCTTCAGTACTACGTACATAACAATAGCAAAGCATATTGCAGCCTTCAAAATCATTCTATCCTTTTCCAACTTGCGAATTCGAAGCTCCTGTTGTAAGATTAACATATCCTTCTGAGTTGCACCTTCCTTCATTGCCTTCACTTGTTCTCTGTGCTCAAACACGCCAACTTCCAGCCGTGTCTGTGCGTCTCTCAGGTTCCTGTTCTCGGCAAGCAAACCACGAACTCGGTCTCTCAAATCCACAAGCAACTGACGCAGAAATGGGGTCGTTTCTTCATCGTACCACTGAAAGAATTTGCAACCACCAACCTAAACATGAAGATCAGCAAGCAATCAAACACCACCCACGAGGAACACAGACAACCAAGACGAAATCGAAATCGATTTCATCCAACTTACCCGCACAAGCTGGCATTTTAGGTACCTCCTTCCTAGATTGCCGTCGCTCCAAGAAATCCATCTCGCCACCATCCTTGCTTCAGCGCACCAGCATTGCACCGGCGGCGAATACTCCAGCGGCCGCTGGCAGTATGGTACCGGTGAGTGCCTTGAGAGGCCGCCGACGTCCTGCGATGAGGAAGAGGACCCACCAGACCAGCTTGACATCGCGGACGACTCCATCTACAGCTGCCGCTCGTCGCTGCCGCCGTCGCTACATCTCCACCGCCGCGTCTCCGCCGCCTTCAAAATTAGGGCTAGGGTTTCGGGGGGATCAGGACCGAGGGAGGGTGGGGAAATTTGGGGGGAAATAATGCTTCAGTGCTGACGTGTCAAGGCCGGTCCAACTCTGCGTCCAACTCAGCGCCAGCCTGTCCGGGTGTGCTCAAACAGCTAACACGTCAGCGCGAAACCGGTCCAAGGGGGGAATTTACCCGGATTGAATACTTAAGGGTATGATTTGCCTGGTTTTGAAATTGAAGGTTGAAATCTGCACGCAGCCAATAGTTCAGGGGCCAAATATACACTTCTTCCTTTTTACTATGGTTTTCATATTATAATAGATTGTTGCTGCCACCCTTCAAAGGATGGTGCCATTTTCTTGAAACTTTGTAATTTCCGAGTTGTCCAGATGCACCAGCTGGCCAATATGATCATCTATATATAGAACGGCTTATTAAGGGCTAGCTTTATGATGATGAATAGTACGGTATCCCGCGTATTAGGGATATCCGTATACAGAATCCCAGGACTTTAGGAAGGTACAGCGTACCCGGTAAGGATCCCTGGACGACAAGGTAACCCCTCTTGGGAAGGGAAGGCTCCTCTTAAACTAGGAAGTCAATCCCGATGTTTAAGGAGATCAGAGTCCTACTCGGGCGTGAATCCACATCCAGTACGACCCTAGGGACCCCCTATATAAGGATCAGCAATCCCATAGGGGAGGGGAGGGTCTGATAGGTTCTACAAGGTCCAACAAGTCGACCTAGTCGCAGCACTGGCATAGGATCTCAGGAGGCGAAGCCCTAGAAGACCCGCTGCCTCGAAGGAGTCGAGCCCGGCGGTTTAGCATAGATTAGTCTACGATTAGGCCTAGGGTAGCCACTAACATACACCCCCCATTGTAAGCGTGTTCTCCATCAATATATAGCAACAGGACGTAGGGTTATTATCCCGAGGGAGGCCCGAACCTGTATAAAAACGGCTGTCCCCTGCTGTCAGAGCTCCTGGCACTTGGGCCCCAGAGGTCCCTACCCCCCAGTAATCATCATTCCACGACTACCGTAAGATCACCGATTCACCGATCGTCGACAGATGGCGCCGACCGTGGGGACCTCTCCGGACCAAGCCGTCCAGGAAGAATCAGAGTCGGCAGGACGCGCAACTAAGCGCGATCAGATCCCAGCGCCGTTTGCACAGCCCTCGCCGGTTTTGACCGAGGAGGAAGAAGCAAACTCGGCAGGAAAACCAATCGCAATCTCGCCCCGTACTGGGTACTCGGACCAGGGTTTCTACGACAACTTTGGCCCTGTGGACCCGTACCCGGTCACGGATTGAGTAGATTTCGGAGAGTACGCCCCTGGAGAGGACTCGGATGGCGAAGCAGATCACTTCAGAACCGAGTACGCCAGGGCCTTCAGCGGGAAGCTGGTCTTGAACGATGACTTCCCGACAGGAACGACCAGCCCCATGGTTGGGATTTCTCCTGCAAACTCTGATCGTGAGAACGATCAAGATCTTACCCACGTCGCGTCCGATGAGGACAACGTGATGGAATATGAGTACACATCGTCCAGCCAAGGACCTCGAATGGTACTCGCGATCAACGATGGTCGAGAAGACCTCGAAGATCAGAATCTGCCCGGGGGCTCACAGCAGCACAATGCAACGGCTGCCTCCCACATGAACGGGGGCTTGCTCACCGCCGAGGAGAGAACTCCTCGCCGGAACGGAGACCTGCCTGCCGCTGTGGAGAGATCCCCCCGGGAACGAGGGAGTACGTGTCCCAAACCGCTCGAAGACTTGCGGAAGTGCGCAATCTGCTGTCACAGCCTCCCGTGGCAGATCTATCAACACCCGCGAGCGTGTAGTGGCTGCAACGGCTGGGAGCTGACCTCCAAGAGGCTCAGAACCAGGCCGAGTCCTCTCGAGCCCAATCGGTGGCCCGTAGCTCTACTCGGGTGGACACCCCTCCTCCGCTAGAAGAACGTGATCGGGAGGGACGACACCCCAGGAACAGGCCTCCTCAGGAGGAGCCACCTGTCGTCCTCCAGGAACAGCTCGACAAGCACCGCCGCCAGAAGCGCCAGCAAGAGCAACAGCCTTCTTGGAGAGATCACGTGCAACACGCCAATACTCGCGGCCGATCCTCAACCTCGAATAGCGGCGAGAATACGCCTTATCGGGGGTCCTTCAGCGGATGCCAGGCACTATCCCAGGAACTCCGACAGGTACGTTGGCCTTCTCGTTTTAAGCCCGGCTCGCTAGAATCATACGACGGAACCACGAATCCCGTGGAATTCCTTCAGATCTACACCACCGCGATCGAGGCAGCCGACGGAGACGAGAAGGTTATGGCCAACTATCTTCCTACCGCTCTCAGAGGAGCCGCTAGGACGTGGTTGACGAATCTACCCCCAGGGATGATCCGTTCGTGGGGACAGCTATGCGACATGCTACTCGGGAACTTCCAGGGTACCTTCCCAAGACCTGGTCGGGTCGACGATCTATTCCTCGTCGTCCAACGACCAGACGAGACCTTCCGAGAGTTTACCAAAAGGTTTAGTGCTGTCCGCAACACTATCCCAGAGATAACGGACTCGGATGTCATCCGCGCCTTCACTCGAGGCAGCAGAAACGAGATGTGCACGCACGACCTGATCATGCGACCACCGAAAACCACCAGGCAACTCATGGATCTGGCCGAGAAGGCCGCTTGTGCGGAGAAAACCCTGCGGTACATCAAGCAGCAGCGGGGTGAGTCGACCAGTTCTCCCCTCCGGTCAAGGGGCAATTCGCGCAAGACTAAGCGCAAGAAGAAACCCTCCGGAGGGAATAAGGAGAAAAGGATCAGATCCGACGAGGTAATGGCCGAGGTCTCCGAGAAGCGCACCTGGCGACCACACCCCAAGGATAAACCTACCACGTCCTCGACAAGTCGTCCAAGCCCTGGTGCGACTTTCACCAGACCGACTCACATGATCTGCGACAGTGTCGCATCTTCAAGAAGTATCTTCGGGAAGAAAGAGAGAGGTTCCGCAAGGAGAACCCTCAAGTCGCAAATAACAGTCGGGAAACGACTTCCGACGACGATGATTCCACTCCTGAGCCCTTCCAGGGGCATGTTAGAGCAATCGAGCACATATTCGGGGGCTCAACCTCTTACGAATCCAAGAGGCAATACAAGACAATCGCCCGAAAGGTTCTCACGAGTGTACCACGAGTTCCTCGGACAGTCAAGTGGTCCGAGGTCACGATCTCTTTCGACCAGACCGATTGTCCCGAAAATTGCGCTCGACCGGGACGATACCCTATTGTGGTCGAACCAACGATCAACAACTGCCGAGTGGGTCGCGTATTAATAGACGGAGGGAGCTCCCTCAACATCCTATTCACCAACGCCCTCAACGCCATGCAAGTGCCACGATCGTCTGTTCAGACGGTGACGCACGCTTTTCATGGTATCGTCCCGGGCTCATTGGCCACGCCGATAGGGCAAGTCACGCTCCCGGTTACCTTCGGTACACCGGAGAACTTCCGAACAGAGAAAATCCTGTTCGACGTAGTCGATTTCGAGACAGCATACAACGCCATCTTGGGGCGCCCTACTCTGGCCAAGTTCATGGCAGCTACGCACTACGCCTACCAGTGCATAAAGATGCCCGGCCCAAAAGGTGTCCTCACGATAAAGAGTTCCCCCAGAGAAGCACTCCTCTGCGACAAGCGCAGCCTCGACCTCGCAGAGCAGCACCTACCCTCTAACCAAGACGCCAACGTGACGCCTCCCGCCACCACGTTGTCAGACCACCTCCACGACTACGGGCAATGACTTCGGAAAGTACCCCCTCCAAGTCGGAGAAAGAGTTCCACGACTAGGTCGGAACAGGGGGAAAACAGGGCCTTCCCCTAAACAGGACAACGGCTCCTCGGGAGAAGCCGCCCGATCCAGGTCGCTCGAGTCAACGGTAGAAAGGTCGCGTCCATTAGAGAGTCCAGTGCAACCACCTTCGGTGAGATCGTATAACCGTCGCCTCCTCATCGGCAGATTCCAAAGTTGCACCAGCTCCAGCCTCAAAGATCGTCAAGCTACGAACAAGTCGATGATAAGACGCTCCGGGCGCCGCCGCCTAGCACGCGCACTCAACAAAAGTTCCGTCAGCGGGTCACGACAAGAGGACGAGAGTCTCTGGGGCAACCGGCGACAAGCTAAATGAGGAGGGGACGGCCTAGTTTTTCTTAGTTTTCTTAGAGTTATTTTTCTTACAGTAGCCTAGCCTGTAAAAGACACAGTTTTCTCTAAATAATACAAAGTCTCTAGTTCAATGTTTTTCATTATCAATTCAGACTGCCTATCCGAGATATCTCCCGAACAGTCAGTCGGGGGCTGGATAAGAATACGGTAAAGTCGAAATACGAGTACGAGTACCGACTTCTTCGACCCGCACAAAGGAAAAAGGGTCCTACGCTGCAACTGTCAGGGATGCGAGGAAAACCCCTTAACGCGTTTGCAGGTGACAGGGGAGCCACTGAGCCCCCCACCTGACCAGACCTAAGGCCTGGTTGACTAAGCTCCCCAGTTCCGTAGCAATGTCCCCTAATCCGAGTAAAGGAAGGGAAGAAAGTACGAGTACGACTAGATCAACGGAACCCGTACGCTTATCCACGTCTTCGACTACTCGGAGCCGAAGATACCTCGGGTAGAGTGAAACTTTGTTGATCGGGCAAGTGTAGAATTTACTAGCCAAACAACCGGAGTCTCCCCTCAGCAAAGGAATACGGAGGTGCCGCCATGGCCACGACAAGCTGTACGAAAGACCCCTTATCGCGTTTACTGATGACGAGGAGCCACGGAGCCCTCCATCCGACTAAACCTAAGGACTGGTCAATCGCAGTAAGAACGACCTATGGCACTATTCATATACCTACACCGAAGGGAGGCAAAGGGTGCTGGTTCCGACTAAAGTCTACGCTTACATCCGACAAGGTTTCACATAAGCAGATTAGACAAGGTTTCGAAGAACCAAAAAACACACAAGTTATCGCACAGTTACTAACCACTGTATTTGTGTAAAAGTATGTTATTACAGAATGCTACTCTAGGCCGGGCGCCTGGACCCGATCGCCAAAGGCGTCCGCCGCTCCCTGCACCGCATCGAGAAGCTCCTCCTCCTCGCCCTCCGGCAGATCGGCAGTGAGCGCCTCCAGGGACAAGTCCGGATGCCTGCACCTCAGAAGAGCCAAAGCAAAGGCCAGGGCGTCGCGTACACCTTGCCGAAGCTCGTCTTCGAGAAGCTTCTTGACGATGGGCTTCAGCCGGGAGACAGACGCCGTCAGATCCGCCAGGCGGTTGGCCGGAGCAAGGCCCGGGGGGACAACGACGCCGACTTCGCCCAGCGCCTTCTCGAGCATGCTCAAGGCCCCCTCGAGGTCCCCCTCCAGCTTCCCGCGTAGGACTGACTCCTTTGCAGGGTAGACTCCGCTTCCGAGAGGCGCGCCTTCAGATCAGCTTCGACCGCCGCCTGCCGCTTCTCGGAGTCCTCAAGGCGCTTCCGCAGCGCCTCATTCTCCGCCCGCCATCTCCCGGCCTCGTCGAGGCTCTTCCTCGACTCGTCGCACACCAAGTCCAACTCCGCTTGGGCCTTCTCGAGAGGAGCCACCCGGGAGATAGCGAGCTGAAAAAAACAGGTTAGTACAAAGCAAAATAAAATTACTTTATCACTAATCTCTCGTGCATTACCTGCAGCAAGGAGGAAAGGCTAAGACTCTCCGGCGCCGAAGAATCCGGAGGCACGACCTGCTCGACCAGGGCCGACTCCGACTCCAGCGCCAGGGACGGCGGCTGCTCAGTAGGGGCCGGCGACAACTCCGACGCGGGGGTCCGCTGCTCGATAGGGGCCGGTGCCGATTTCGGTGCCGGGGACTGCTGCTCGATATCCACCCTAGTCGAGGTCTTGGCAGGAAGGATCGACAACCTAGTCACCAAAAACAATCAAGTCAGGTCTTCAGCAAGGCGAGTCAAAAGAAAAAGGCGGCAAGGAAAAAATAACCTCAAGCGCTTCCCTGCTGAAGGAGGTTTCCTTGCCAAGGCACCCGAACCTCGCTTGCCGGAAGCCAGCGGCGCCTTCCCTTTGTCCGCCACGGTCTCCTCCCCAAGAGCGGTCGTGGGAGGGGGAGTTGGTTCCTTGGCGAGGGGGCTGCTCGCTTCGGGCTGTCCGACACATCCTTCCTTATGTTTACCATTCAGGAAAGAATATGGAAAAAGAGTAGTCGGGCGAGAACTCAAACCTGCGGTTGAGGATCCGGGCAGGAGAACTCGTCGAGACGATCTCCGCCCCCGCCTCGGCTGCGGAAGGACCTTCCTCCCTCGTCTCAGAGGGTGGCGGGGCCACGTCGAACATCTCGACCTCGTCGTCCTCGACGGGAGCGCCAGCTCTCTCGGCCTCCGAGTCAGGACCCCCGCGGCCTATTCGCTGCGAAAAGAAGCCCGAGGGCCTTCTATAAGGCTATTCGGAGGAACCTAAGCTAGACAAGGAGACAGGACGGATAACTCACCGAGAATACTTCCCGTCGGCTATCCGGACTCTGCTTCAGAAGAGGCAGGGGCACGTCTGTACGCCAACCCCTAGGGGGATTACTGAATAGGTTGTTCAACCTACTCTGAAGCTCCCCCGGGGACAGCTCTGCATGGCACGACAAGGCAGAAGTAACGTGAGAAGTCTTGTCAATCGAATTGGCACGGGGAGGTCGCGGTACTTACCCGTGTCGAAGTCCCTTGTCTGGTCTTGGTTCGTCGGGACCACCCAGGCCGGCTCGACCCTCGACCGAAGAGGGCTTATCCGGCGCCGAAGGAAATCCTCCGCAACGTCCCACGCCGACAAGCCTTTGGCGGCGAGATTGGTGATGTCGTGGACGAGCGCCGTGAGGTGCTTAGTCTCCTTCGGAGCCTCCCCCCAGCTCTTGTTCGGAAGAGGGGCGAGTCCGCGGTAGGAGATCCCAGAATTCGCTGGGGGCTGGCAGTAGAACCACCGAGCGTGCCAGCCCGACCACGAAGATTTCCAGGAGGAAGCAATGTACGCATCCTTCCTCCCTTCTCGAAGACGAAATCCGGCGCCATCGACAACTCCTGCGCCGCTGCCCTTCACCCGGCGGAGGTTGTAGAAGTACCTCCATAGCTCTAGGCTCGGCCTAATGCTGAGGTAGGCTTCGCATAAATACGCGAGACCGCCAGCATTAGGACCGAGTTCGGGTTGAGGTGAATCAACTCGATCTCGTAGAACTGGAGCGCGAGGAGGAAGAACGACGAAGGTGGGAATTGAAATCCACACCTGAAGAAGTCCGCGAAGACGACGGTCCAGTCCGTATCGAGGCTGGGGACCGTCTCCTTCACGGCCTCCCGGAAAGGCACAAACACCTCCGGGAGAATCACCTCGTCCGATGCCTCGAACTCGTGGATGGCGGTGGTCGGTTCCCCCGCAGCTTTCCCCGATTCCTTTGCGGGCTCGGGAGACTTCTTCACGGCGCCTTTCTTGCCCATTTTCGCCGATCGATCGAGAGAGTGTGGGGGCGGGGGTTTGCAAGGGCGCGAGGAAGAAGATGAAGGGAGCAAGAAGGCTAGGAGGCAAAGAGACGATGCGGGCAAAACCCCAGTTCTTGGACTCCTAAAGATTTAAACTTTCGCCAGAGCCGAGCACGGTTTTCGGCACGATCAGTTCTATCGCATTTAATGCGGACAGTTGCTTTTTCCGCTTACAAGGTGCTTCGCGGGAAAAAGAGGATCTGACAACCCACGACCCAGACGAACGCGCCGTGGTTCAGCGCACGTTAACGGCACCATGACGCAGAGAGAGAAAAGATTTTTCATCACCACGCGAAATTTCTGCCACGATGGTTCCGTTTCCTAGAAATATGCCAGGCGGACGCGTGTCCGTGATCGACGGATCAGATCAGATCGGAAAGTATTCTGGATTTTTCAAAGGATTATTCGATAAGGCTTTTACGACTACCCGGTAGGGATTGAGCCTACTCAGAGGAGTCGCCGACAAGGACTACTCGGATCGCCTACTCGGAGTTTCTTCCCGACAAGGGCAAATTTCCAACAGACCCATCATGACCTCACTTCACGTATTGATGGGGGGCTTGATGATGAATAGTACGGTATCCCGCGTATTAGGGATATCCGTATACAGAATCCCAGGACTTTAGGAAGGTACAGCGTACTCGGTAAGGATCCCTGGACGACAAGGTAACCCCTCTCGGGAAGGGAAGGCTCCTCTTAAACTAGGAAGTTAATCCCGACGTTTAAGGAGATCAGAGTCCTACTCGGGCGTGAGTCCACATCCAGTACGACCCTGGGGACCCCCTATATAAGGATTAGCAATCACATAGGGGAGGGGAGGGTCTGATAGGTTCTACAAGGTCCAACAAGTCGACCTAGTCGCAGCACCGGCATAGGATCTCAGGAGGCGAAGCTCTAGAAGACCCACTGCCTCGAAGGAGTCGAGCCTGGCGGTTTAGCATAGATTAGTCTACGATTAGGCCTAGGGTAGCCACTAACATACACCCCCCATTGTAAGCGTGTTCTCCATCAATATATAGCAACAGGACGTAGGGTTATTATCCCGAGGGAGGCCCGAACCTGTATAAAAATGGTTGTCCCCTGCTGTCAGAGCTCCTGGCACTTGGGCCCTAGAGGTCCCTACCCCCCAGTAATCATCATTCCACGACTACCGTAAGATCGCCGATTCACCGATCGTCGACACTTTATGATTGAAATTTCATCCACTGTTGAGATTCCTCGAACCCTGTTTGAAATTAAAAAATCCCAGCATCTCTATGTGAAGGTATTGTCCCAGAAAAGATGACACTGGGTTTCTCCACCATTGCAAAGGACACATAAGTAATCAGGTTGGTGGAAGTTCTTTCTTTTTGGCAGCGACCTGAAATTCACTCTAATCTCGTGAGACCAGTGCTTGAGTTGACATGAGCAGTGCCAAAGGCAGTTGAAACGGGGGCTGCAGGTTCAGTCTGAATTAAGTGACTGTGTTAGAAATATCGGACCAAAATTCATATTATTAATAATTCCTAGATAATCTTAAAGATCTATTAATTATAAAATATATGAAAAATTTGTGGTCCCATAATATCAGTGAAGGTAGAAGAACGCTAACATATAAAATTAGATATGTCACACTTTCTTATAGCATGGGAAAAATGAGAAACAACCCGCCCCTCGCTCCAAGAGGCTATATAATGAGGAGGGCGCAGATGAGATGGAACACGATGTTCTCTTCTTCCGTCACGATCGTTATGTTCCTTTTGTTACGGTGCATCTCATTGGCTGCTCCATCCCGACTGCAGCATGCATCATTCGTTGGGAGAGCAGGTCTCCAAAGCTTTCGTCTCCTGAGAGCGTGCACTACGTGGAGGGACGAATAAGATTTTTGGGAAGTGACGACCGTCGGGACTGCTCACTATTCATCTACTTCTACGACGTTATGTTCATTTACAACCACTACTTCCTCGTTGTCGTCTTTCTCTTTGTCATCACGGTGTCATTGAGAGAAATCGATCTGTCCACTGTTAATGCCAATGCCTCTACTTTCCTTATCGGCAACAACAAGTATAACATGAACTCTCTTATCATATTCCTAACTACTATGTTAGCACGTGTGTCTGATTTATATAGGCCTTGATTGCTTCTTGGTAATTACTAACATGTCTAGGATGTAGAGCCATGCTCATATGTTAATATAGCAATAATCATAGTCATAATTTTATGTGCATTAAAATAAATAAAAAAGTGTTAATTATTCCAACAACTTGTAGGCCTTCATGGAACTGAAGGTAAAAAAGAACAATCGATTATCTTATTAGCAAATCTCAATAATCACTGTATATTTTATATCTGAAATGTAAGTAATTTATATCCGAAATGTAAGTAAATTTAGAACCATAGACGATTAAATATTTTTAGATTTGATCATTGATATTGAAAGAATTATCAACATCGGTAACAATAAATCGCTACTATTAGAATCCATCATGAAATATATTTTTATAATATATATAATTATTTTAATTAAAACAATATACTTTAAAAAACGATGATTAAAATGTTACTGGTAAAATCCTTCGTGCCCTCTGCTTTCCCATTCCTCCCGTCTCCCACCATTACCGAACAAAAAGCAAACGACTATTCCGAAATCTCCCAGCTTTCCTCCCCCTCTCTACCGCCACCACCACCTCCTCTTCCATGGCCGACTTCCACCGCCCCTACCAGAGCGACCTCCGGCCCCCGCCGTCCTCCGCCTCGGACCCCAGCTACCTCCACGGCAATGGTTACTTCTCCTCCTCCTCCCCACACGCCAACGGCTACTTCTCATCCGCCCCCAGGAACGACGGTTTCTCCGGCGCGGGCGACCGGCGGATCGAGATCTACACGACGGCGCCCCCAAACCTCCCCCCACCGCCGCGCCTGACACTGCCGCCGCCGCCGGGGAGGAGGAAGGGAGGCGTGGGGAGTGGCGGAGGAGGAGGCGGCGGGGGCGGGGGAGGGGCCAACATGTGGTGCTTCAGCGACCCGGAGATGAAGCGGCGGCGGCGGGTGGCGAGCTACAAGGCGTACTCGGTGGAGGGCAAGGTGAAGTCGTCGCTGCGGAGGGGCCTCCGCTGGTTCAAGGGCAAGTGCTCAGATATTTTCGACGGATGGTAACCTCTAATGGCTATTCTTCTTGGACGGCGCCACGATCCCAAGAAACCTAAGTTCCCTTCTTGAAATGCTTGCATTTTAGAATCTTTTTTGGAAAGTAATGTTTCAAATAACTCCTCTACCACTAATTGGATGCATTTGAGGTTGTGAGTCTATATTGATGAGCAAATGGAGGCTGGGAGGGATTTGCGACTGGTGCCCGAGTTCATGACATGTTTGTGATGTGTCATGTGTGCACCTAGATACTTTGCGGATTTAGGTCCTGTTACCCATCTCTGTTACTAATCAAAATACTCGGGTTGTGTGGGTAAATGTATCTTTATTGATAGATTGGGATTTTTCTTGGTGTTTGAAGGCTTTTGAAGTGCTTGATTTGCACAGTTGATATTAATTCACTACCACGGTTTCGTTTGTTATACTTGTTACTGCATTGGAACATTGGTGTGCATTGAATAGAGCCATCAGGATTCTAGTAATGCTTGTGGAGCTGTTGTTTGGTCACCATCGTTATCATTTGTTTTATTAGTTGGATTTTTGACGCTCTGTATGGTTGCTGAACTGTTAATAGTACCACATTTTATCTTGTGGTTTGAATAACGAGTGAAGTGTGTGGTACTGGCGTCCGTACGAGTGGGTGCTCTGGCAGGACGAATTGAAGTTCAATAAATGTTTCAAACATGTACGGGTTAGGTACGCTGATGAACTTCAATCTGAAATGAAAAGGCAAGGATAACACCCACAGCTTAGTTCGAACTGTTTTCAGACAGATGCTAACCAACTAACCATCTATGTGCTAGTCTGTTATCTAATGCCAGTTAAACACAGCATTGATTTTTCAACATTGTAAATTGCTCTAGTTTTTCTGTAACTCCAAAATGTTCTGGAAAATGAAAGTTATCCAGTAGTTGGTATGACATGCTGATAACTCTTCCTTTTTTTCACCAACGTGTTTGGTTGGTATGACATGGTTTGGTTCACCAAACTTCCTTATGTTCGTCCATATCGATCAACATAATCAACCCAGTGATTTGTAGATTTATTGAAATGCTGATGACTTAACTTTAGGCCATATCATATCGACATGATTAACCCATTGATTGATAGATTTGCTCGGCATCATCACCCTCGACGTGATCATATCAGTCTCTTATTTAAAGCCTGGCATGATGTTTTGGCACAGATGTGCTTTGATTGAGATTGACGTTAGCTGTGATTATTAGCCCCGTATCATGTTAAAGGAACATAGTAGACACATATACATTTTCAGCTTGAAGATTCAGCGAGTTCTATAGTCAGTCATCATTCAACACAAAATGCATAATGTTGCATGTAAACCTTGATTCCGCTCTCGCCACATAACAAGAAACTATGTGGTGTGACAAAAAACAAGTGCAGATGTGTAGTACTGATTGAGCTGTTGCCAGGCACTGAAACACTCATCCTTGTTTGGTTCCTTCTGTTGTATGTGTATTCCATGCTCCCCTGTTGTATGATTACTTATTTTTGAGTGAACAGTTGCTTTCATTCGACCTGTTTCAGAAATTTTTTCTTTCCATGACCCAACAAGTCCTGAAAAATGGTACACAACCTAGATACTGCATTTGTGGGCACCACTATGTTAATTGCTGCCTGGCCTGGCTGTGGTTCTTTGGCGCAGTGCAGGCATGCAATGTCAGGGAAGACACTTGAACACATGCGTCCTGCTTGATACCTCATTGTGGAATCTTGACTGCTTGGCGTTTCTCTGGGAGTGAAGTGGAGGTGAATGCTCCTGACATAGCCCACGTGTTTCTTTACATGAAGTTCATGTGCATACCTATTCCATAATTTCTGTGTGTTCTCGAGAGTAAAGAAATAGTAGAAAGAAGAAGCATTGTTCTGCCAAGTTCAGTATTTAAGCCCGTAATCCTATTTGACCGTAATATTGGCTCTTGGCTTACGGAAAGTCAAATGTGTAAATAGTTGGAAATGCCACTCATTAAATTTTCTTGCATTTCAAAGGGTAAATAACATTAAATATGTTGACCATGCTATAAAAAATGTGCATTTGTAAAAAATTCATTACTCTTATAAAATATTTGAGTTGATGGTGATGGTCCATGTGTCATCCTACCACTCTTCATTAAAGATAACTTTTCATCAAAGATAACTTCTTGATGGTGCCGCCTCTTCGTGATTTTTACCATATTGTTTCAGGGTTTGCAAAAGATGTCATATTAGTTTTACGGTTTTACTATTTGTGAGTTGTCTTATAACTTAAAGTTAGTTTTTATGGTTATAGATTTGCGTATCATATGATTAGATTATTTGTTATTACTTCTGTGGCAAGGCGCGGCGCGCAGCTAGTCATGCAAAAATATAATTATTCGTGAGTTGTATAAAATTTGTGCATATATAACTGCTATGCACCGCTTGGTAGCAGCATTCATTTACTTAAGTGGATTTTGATAGTGTACCCACCTCCGTTTCTTAATACCTGTTACTTTGACAGGAATGTCACTTTCTCAATCCGTAGGCAAAATTTCCAGATCTCCCCTATTATCTACAAATTCTCACTATTTGCCAGATCGTTTTACGTGCTTGATCCACCTCTCACTTAAAAATTGATTGCCTAGGTATGTATGTATTTGTCAAACGTGACAAGTAGAAAGGTGGGAGATGTTTTTGGGACACTTCTTGCTCGTTCGACGGAAACTTCCCTATATATAGTATTTAAGAAAACACAAAAACAATATAATTACATTTTAAATAAGAAAGCGGTGTGGGGTAGCCTACGACAATTCGTGAAGCCAATGATGTTAAGCAATATGCCAACAAAATCACCGTCTATTACATATTAAAAGCATAGCCGACAAGAAAAAAGAGAGAGATTAGAAAATCTCATTGAAAAGATCACCTGGCCATTTCTGGTTGATCTTATTATTAATGGAGCACAACTGAGATTTTCATATCCATACTTAAACGTCATTTGGATATTGGTTTGGTGCACCCTTATTATTAATGGATCTCAACTGACAGATCTTTATAACTGTACATAAATATCATTCGGTTGCCGTCTGAGGCGAGTGAGGGGTGATTATCTTTGGTTTCTTTCCTGATGTCCTTACTAGTTCCGCTGGCCTCTAGCGGCTCATTTGGCGTCAGGAGGTAGGGGAACCTTGGATTAATTTTTAATATACACACTAGGTTTCCTTCCTTGTTAGGTTTATATATGTGTTGTTGGTGGCGATGGGGTCAACTTCGTGGTCTTTTGGCTCCGTTCTCGTCCTTGCGTGGCCATCACGCTCACGGCTGACATTGAGGAGCCAAGGGTGTTTTGGTCCCGCAGATCAATGACTCATGATTCGACAGATTGTCATCTAGTGGCTTAGCCTGACTTGGCTGGTGGGTGGCGACGTTAGTGGTGCTGAGTGTGTTTTTGTATGTTTGGTCTTTTACCTTTTCTCATCGGAGATTTGGAGAAAAGTCGAGATGTGAGGGACAGGGCTAGATATGACAACTTTGAATGACCTTGATGTAACTTTAGTTTTTATTAGGGGTCTTTGTAGTTCGTGTTTATTTAATTTTTTATTTATTGTACTATCTTTATGTAATCAATAAAGTCAGATCATTGCATAAGAAAGAAATCACATATCATTGATTCAGTGGAGCTCTATTATTAATGAGTCATAATTGATAAATTTCATGACTGTTTAAATATCATTCCGTCATTGTCTACTTATGAACAGACCACATCCGACGATCCACTATGCACTTGTAGGTTGTCGTCCTCACTCCTTACCTACTTGACTCGTTATGATCGTCAACTCTACAACACGGAGCTACTCGAGCTAGCTCCTCCCACTAACCACCTCCACAACGAAGGCCTCGAACATGTACACGTCTGTATCGAGGCTCACATGGCCGGTGATGAAGCTCCGGTATGCCACGCCTTGTAAGGAGAGTCCCCGTGACCACGCTCCTACACCCCTAGGACTTACAGTGATCTGATGGTTTGACACAATCGATTATTACTTAACAACACTCTACTATTTCCTCTCCAGACTTACATAACAATGTGACGGTGTGTTAATAATAGATTAGTTACTGCTTGTTAACCATTCATTACTAATTTGATAATTGTTGGATACTAACCTGGTAGCTGGCGTATTACAACCTAGTAACTGTTGATGACAATTTTTTGTTGAAAACATATCCAAGAGGGATCTAGTTTAAAATTCTTGTCGGGAGAAACTCAACGGTGCAAAATGGATTATGAATATGACTAACAGTTGGGAGATCAATCATTTTCAATTTTGGATTTAGCATTAATGCATGCTGAGATCAGCAAATTCGTCTCATAGCTATATGAGAGTGGGCACAACGTGGAAGTCGCATGCATCCTGCGTCATCTGGTTCATTGACTAGTATCAAACAGAGTGAAACGTATATCACGCTAAGATATAGGTGGACATGTTCTCCAATTAGATTTATTGAACAAATAGGAAGAATCATGTTGTACCTTTGGATCTTGCATGACTTAAATCCACGTGTTATTCCTTTGATCTTGCATGGATTAAAATTGTGTCATTCATATTGTTCCTTTGGATCCTGTATGACTTAAATCCATGTGTTGTTCCTTGGATCTTGCATGGTTTAAATTGTGTCGTTCCTTGGATCTTGCTTCAATTAAATCTAGTGGTCATGGTTTGTTAATAATAAGGTCAACATGGTGGCTCTACGATGAGGGGAGGGTTTAAGGGTCATCGACGAATGAAGAACACATCGGCGCCTATGGTGTTGGAGGAGCACATGTATCAGTTGAAGAAAAGCAAACCCTTGAATGGCTAGATGAGTACTAAGATTGAACACCCAGTGTCAACGAGGAAAATTCTTGGATTGCCTGGCTGCCAAACTTCTGAACAAAAGGTCCTAAACCAGCCAGACAAGAAGGAAGCTGTCGGCGATACGGGGACCAGGGTCCCCTAAACCGCTGGCAGAGGCCCAACTTGACACCGCGTCGCCAAGACGAAGGAGTTAAGAAGAGGTGCTTGGGGCCCACCCCGAGCACTGTTCCCACTCGGCTAATCGAGGGGTGCCCGAGTCGTCTCTTAAGGGTGCTTCCCAAGCACCCAAGGCGACTTGGCCCCCGCTCGGGACGAACCAAGAAGAAGTGCTCGGGGGCTCACCCCGAGCACCTGAGGTGACTTGGCCCCCGCTTGGGGCGCCGAGTGCCCTGCCCGGTGGAGCGGCCTAGGGGGCGTGCTCGAGGGCCCCCTGATCCCGGGTAGCCCCGAGCACCCCATGTGGGCCCTTCCTTAGTCCACGTGGCCCGACAGACGCACTTAATGCCCATCTGACGGGTCTGTCTACTCCAAATCCACTGCAGTGGACATAATGGCGAATCCTGACAGGTTCCCATCCTCCCAAGAGATAAGCTGTATCAGCTATCATTCTTGGCAGGGGATGGGGCGGTCAGACACCTTTTTGACTTTGAGGCGCGTCATCGCGCGCCTAGAAACATGTCTCCGGTCCCTGGCCTATGGGACCCAGGTAGCTGCGGCATGGTTCATGTCAGAAAGCGTCCCAGGAAGTCTTCGTCCTTTGACACCACCACGTCATGACGACCCAAATTCCAACCGCGGCATGACAGGCGCTATTCTGCTATAGCAACCCTCAACCGTCGGCGTGGGTCGCCCACGCCCTATCCGTCAGCGCTACTACAGTGTATTTGCCTTTCAAGGCCATTGTGGTACCCTCGGGTATATAAGGGGAGAACCAAGGCCATGAAAAGGGGATCGATGGATCAAAAAAGGAAGAGAGGCAAGAACACCTGGTGTTTCCAGGCTCATTGTAATCATCCAAATATTCATATATACACAAAAAGCAGGACATATGATTTTACACCAAGAAGGTGGCCCAAACCTGGGTAAATCATGGTCTCCATTCTAGCATCCCTGCCACTCAAGACCGACGTAACTTCTGTTCTTGCGCCTCCCCGGCCGAATCCTAAAGGGGGTCCATCCGGACCACCGATGCCGGCGTTTGTACGCCGATATCTGGCGCGCCAGGTGGGGGGGCCAAGTTTCCGAACCTATGACGGTCATGGCAGACCCGACAGTCACGCCCCCAGCAGCGGGGGGTGCCAGCAGTCATCTACCCCAGCACATTCGGCGCCCCCTCGTGTGCAGGGGCGTCGCGCCGTGTCCGACGGCACCGCAGCAGCAGATGCTACGCTGTCGCAGCTCCGGCACCTAGCTCGCGAGGGTGAGGCGAAATGCCGATCCAACCCTCACCGAGCTTCCCCAGCCGGTCCGGCGCCGGCTGGACTTCGATGAGTCAGGAGAGGTAGGCGCGCTGCATGCAGCGCAGCTTCTTCTCCGGCATCCTCCCGTCCAGGTGGAAGGCATATCTCCTGTGGGCCCTTGGCTCCAGGAGGTAGCCAACTTGGTCGTCACCACTCGCCGCCAGGCAGTGGTCAGGAGTTCTCAGACCTCCTCGAGGCCTGGCGACGCCCGTTCCGGCCCCTCAGCGGCTCTCCGCCGCTACCTCCACGTCGTTCACGTGGTAAGGCAAGAGAGCCCCGCAGCAGGTCCCACCATTCGGTTGCCTCTCCTGTTGCAGGAGACGGCCCGGATCTTCACCATCGCCTCAACCAACTGAGGGAAGACGAAGATGCGCGCTGTCACCATCGAGCGCCATTAGGAGAAGCGGCGAGAGGCAGGGGCTGTCGAGGGCCAATCGTCCTCCGGCCCCGCTGCCAGTTGTACATGCTCTCCGGAGCACGTCCGCGCGCCGCCGGTCGGGAGGGTCGACATCCCGCTTTATGGAGCGGGTTGTCAGGCTTTTACTCTCGGCCTTCGCCGCGTCAGCTGGCCCAGAAAGTTCTGGCCCGAGCTGCCGCAGAAATACGACGGCTCCTTCCACCCGGAAGAGTTCCTCCAGATCTACACCACCGCTGTACAAGCGGCCGGAGTAGCCGAAAAGGTGATGGCCAACTGGTTCCCCATGGCCTTGAAGGGCTCTGCCTGTTCATGGCTCATGAACCTCCCTCCGAGCTCGATCCGCTCGTGGGAGGACCTTTGCCACCAGTTCGTGGCCAACTTCAGGGCACTTTCGAGCGCCCTAGCATGGAGAGCGATCTCCACGCTGTCAAACAGCGTAAAGGGGAGACGTTGCGGCACTTCATCCAGCGCTTCAGTCAGGTTCGCAACACCATCCCCAAGATATCCCCTCAAGCAGTTATCGTCGCCTTCAGGCAAGGTGTCCGCGACGAGAAGATGCTTGAGAAGCTAGGCACGTGCAACATCTAGTCCACGGCGGAGTTGTTCGCAGTCGCAGACATGTGTGCCAAGGCGGCTGAGGCTCGCGCGTGGCACAGACCCGACCAGTTGTCGGCCGACGGTGCGGAGTCCTCCCGTCCCTCTGGGGCGACGAGGAGAACAAGAACAAGAAGCACAAGTCCGAGCCCGTCGCGTCAGCGAAAGTCCAAAGCGCGGAAACCGCCGCGCGGCGGTCTAGGCGGCAGCGGCAAGAAGCCACCCAGGGCCCCCGATGGGGGCGCTGTGCAGGTGGTGCGAGATACACGAGACCGACTGGCACGGCCTTTTCGAGTGCTGGACGGTGAAGTTCCTCGCCGAGAGGAACAAAAAGCAGCACGAGGATCACCGCGAAGATGGCGACGACAAGCGCGGCGGCGAAGAAGGTGGCCTTGGGTTCCAGGAACCTGAAGCTGTGGCGTGCATCAATGGGGGCGCCTCCACGCCCTCTTCACGGCGTCAGTTCAAGCTGAAGGGGCGTGAAGTGTGCTCGGCTACCTCGAGCACCGGCTCAACCCGACCACTTAAGTGGTCGGGTACCCCGATCACCTTCGACCGCTTTGACCACCCGAGAACACGTCGGGCGTAGGCCGCCTCTCGTTGGTGGTCTCCCCGACGGTGTGCAACATAAAGGTAACTTGCATGCTAATCAATGGGGGCGCAGGCCTTAACCTCCTGTCCCCCGAGGTCTTCAGCAAAATGCAGGTGCCACCTGGGCAACTGAAGCCAACGATGCCTTTTCACGGCGTCACCCCAAGCCTCACCGTGCCCCTCGGGCAGGTGCCCCTGATGGTCACATTCGGGACTAAAGACAACTTCCGGACGGAGAGCATCGTCTTCGACGTCGCCGAGTTCGACCTCCCGTATAACGGCATCCTCGGCCCCCCCGACTCTCGCCAAATTCATGGTAGCGTCCCACTACGCCTACTTGAAAGGTCATCTAGGTCCTAATATGGTTTTGATGGTTAATGGCAAACTAAACTGGAATCTAATGTTTACAATGAGTGTAAGCAGAGTTTACAGGTTCCATGAAGAAGGATTATCCAGTGAAGGATGGTCACCAAAAAGGGTACAAGGTGGTTTCAAGGACAAAGAGATGGCTGTGCTAGGCAGCTGTGTCACAGCTGAGAAGAAGCCGGTGCTGTGTAGGGAGCTGCAAGCAAGGTGATAGTGGCTTGATGCGTTAAGGGCCGTGACTTCAGTTGGTGGCAGGTAAAGCCTAGATTGCTAGTTTCTTTGAGTCCATAGGAATTACCCGTACTATCAAGAGGGATGAAATAGTAGCAGTTGTCTAAGGGAACCTTGCTCATTGCTCAGAGTGTTGGTCAAGGGGATTGATGCCTTGAGGTCAATTGCCTGTGTCAATAGCTTTGCTCAAAGTATGAAGCTGTTTTGTATTAGTGCTTTGCAGTACTAACAGTGAAAACCCTAGAGCTTTAGGCACCTGTGTGACACAGCTGTGTCACAGGTGGTCTTTCACTCTATGACTCAGGTACATCTCTGTACCAGGGGAGAGCTTGAAAATGCTAAGGTATCTGCACTGCGATAGGCGGTCTAATGTGTCAGAAGTCTGTCGGAGGTTCTCTCCTTATAGGTATTAGAGTTTGACGTATGCTGAGGGCATGTCATGTGCCAGGACCGGGCTGAGTAGTGCGGCTATCGGCTAAGGGTTTACCTGTGTGTGCTGGCAGTGACACAGGTGTCGGTCTGCCTGAGCCGGGTACAGTTGGGCGTAGTGTGTAGCTGTGTCACCGGTGGCTGACACCGGTGGTTCACTTAATCCTACGTGGCAACAGGGTAACGGTCAGGTGCCTGAGGACCCTATATATAGGGGGACCAGGGGAGGACTTCGTCCTCAACCTTGCTCAAACCAGTGAATCACATACGACCGTTGCAAAGCCTCCAACCACTCAACAAGAGCCCAAAAGCCTAAGGGTCAGTCCGAGTGAGTTTGTGAGCTTTGAGCACGAGCAAAGGTTCCTCCAAGAGATTGCTGCTGCATCATCTGTTACTCTTGGAGTATCTGCTCCTAGACGGGTGTAGGAGTGGCTGATATCACCCAAGCTTGTGTGGGCTGAATCAGTAAGTTTGTGAAGGAGCATCGAGGTCATCCTACTGCAAGGCAAAAGGACCTCCACAAGCAAAGAAGAGGCCTGAACGTCAGGTACTCGGAGGACAAGCACGTTTCAGTGCTGACTATCTCTTCGGAGTAGTCTCTCCAACGGAGACGTACCTCTCTGAAAAGAGTAGGGAACTTCGGGATAAATCCACTTGTCTCTCTCTGAGTGCTTAGCCTATTTCCTCTAGCAGTTATATTCATTGCATGCTTATGTGATCTGAGATACTCTTGTTCATCTGATATAGACCTACTTTATACCTGCTTAATCTGCTTTGTGCCTGCTTGTACTAGCTGTGTCTCAGGTGTTATAGATATATCATCTTTTCTACCTGTCTTAGTCACCTGTGTCACAGCCACATTACTTGCTTACCTGTGCTAGGTTATTAGATCACCTGTGTGACCCACCTGTGTGATAGCCACATGCTATTTTACTTGTTATATTTCACCTGTGCTAGGAACCTATCACACAGCCAATTAAATCTGATGATTTGCTAAGTCAATAACTAGTTAACAAGATTAAAACTAAGTAATTTTAATTAGCCTCCTATTCACCCCCCTCTAGTCGGCACCCTTGGTCCTTTCACTACCTCACCATCAAGATGCCCGGGCCCAATTGCACGATCACGGTGCCGGCTGACCTCCAGGGCTCCGTCCTGTGCGCCGAGCAGCTGTTTTCGGCCGCCTTCGCCGCGGCCGAAGACATCGGTGAGCGCCCCGAGTCCTCGGGTCCGCCCCCGACCAAGCTCAAGATCACCGCAGACGACTCCGTCCCCATCAAGGAGGTGGTCCTGGGTGAAGACGCGTCCAGGACCGTCAAATCGGCGGCCGCTTGGCCGCCAAATAGGAAAGCGCGCTCATCGCCTTCCTCCGGGCGAATGCCGACGTGTTTGCTTGGCAACCGTCGGACATGCCCGGGGTCCCTAGGGAGGTGATCGAGCACCGCCTCGCTGTGCGTCTCGACGCACGGCCCGTTCGGCAGAAGGTGCGCCGTCAAGCACCAGAACGCCAGGAGTTCATCCGGGCGGAAGTCGGCAAGCTCCTTGCCGCCGGCTTCATCCGTGAAGTCCTCCACCCGGATTGGCTCGCCAACCCCGTCGTCGTGCCAAAGGCCAATGGCAAGCTGAGGATGTGCGTGGATTACACCGACCTCAACAAGGCATGTCCAAAAGATCCTTTCCCTTTACCTCGCATTGATCAGATAGTCGATTCCACTGCTGGGATGCGACCTTTTGTGCTTTCTAGATGCATATTCTGGCTATCACCAGATTAGTATGTCGGTAAAGGATGTGGAAAAAACTTCATTTACAACCCCTGTGGGGACTTATTGCTATGTTCGCATGCCTTTTGGGTTGAAAAATGCTGGGCCTACGTACCAGCGTGCCATGCGCATTACTCTACAATCTCAGATAGGTCGCAACATCGAGGCCTACATCGACGATCTCGTTGTCAAGACAAGGGATCAAGCAACGCTTCTCGAAGATCTTGCGGAGACTTTCAGCAGTCTCCGCACCACTCGCATGAAGCTGAACCCCGAGAAGTGCGTCTTCGGGGTTCCCTCAGGCAAGCTCCTCGGTTTCTTGATCTCGAACCGAGGCATAGAGGCCAACCCCGAGAAGATCCGGGCCATCGACCAGATGTGCCCGCCGTCTCGTCTCAAGGACGTGCAGCGCCTAACGGGCTGCATGGCTACCTTGGGACGGTTCATCTCCAAGCTCGGGGAGCGAGGCCTCCCGTTGTTCAAGCTCCTCAAGAAATCGGGCCGCTTCGAGTGGACCCCGGAGGCCGAGCAAGCCCTTCGGGACCTCAAGAGGTATCTCACCTCGCCTCCGGTCTTGGTGGCGCCGAGACCCGAGGAGCCTTTGCTGCTCTACATCTCGGCTACTCCCCGAGTGGTGAGCGCGGTCCTCGTGGTCGAGCGAGAGGTCGGGTCCGAGCTCCTGACGACTCCCGCGAGGACGGAAGCTTTCGGGTCCGAGCTCCCGATAAGCAACAAATCCAAGGAAAAGCCCGGGTCCCAGCTCCCGGGCGACCCCCAACAGTCGGGAGTGCTCGGGTCCGAGCTCCTGAGCGACCCTCGAGCAGTCAGGTTTGCTCGGGGCCAAGCTCCCGACAAACGACGTGTCCAAGGCAAAGCCCGGGTCCGAGCTCCCGGGCAGCCCCGAGCAGTCAGGAGTGCTCGGGGTCGAGTCCGGGTCCGAGCTCCCGGGTGAACCCGAGCAGCCAGGAGTGCTCGGGAACAATCTCGACCCCCCAGGTCCCGTACTCGGGGAGGTCCCAAGCAAGGGCCACGTCCAGCAGCGTCCCGTATACTTCGTCAGTGAAGTATTACGCGACGCCAAGACGCGCTACCCGCAAGCCCAGAAGATGCTCTACGCAATTCTTGTTGCGTCGAGAAAGCTACGCCACTACTTCCAAGCGCACGAGGTTTTGGTGGTTACTGCCTACCCCCTCGAGCGCATCCTGCACAATCGAGAAGCCACTGGCCGCGTGGTCGAGTGGGCGATTGAACTCGCCGAGTTCAACCTCCGCTTCGTCAGCAACCGGGCGATCAAAAGCAGAGCTCTGGCCGACTTCGTGGCCGAGTGGACGCCGGTGCCTGAAGACGAAGGGGAAGAATTGTCCGCGAATCCGGGACATGAAGGAGCCGGACACTGGATGATGCACTTTGACGGATCCCTCACGCTCAAGGGCGCGGGGGCTGGAGTAGTTCTCACCTCCCCGACAGGTGAAGTACTCCAGTACGTCGTGCAGCTCCACTTCCGCGCCACCAACAACATGGCCGAGTACGAGGGACTTCTCGCGGGGCTCCGTGCCGCCGCGTCCCTCGGAATCCGCCGTCTGCTTGTCAAAGGCGACTCTCAGCTGGTCGTCAATCAGGTGTCCAAGGAGTACCAATGCTCCGACCCACAAATGGCGGCGTACCTGAACGAAGTCAGGAAGTTGGAGCGGCGTTTCGACGGGTTGGAACTCCAACACGTCCCGCGCCGCTACAACGAACCCGCCGACTACTTATCGCGACTGGCGTCCTCTCGGGAACCGGTCCCGGCTGGGACCTTTGAAGAAAGGCTCTCCCGGCCGTCCGTCGAGGCCGCCGACCAAGACGAAGGGGGAACCTCGCGCCTAGGCGAGGCTACCCAGGCAGCACCTTCAGTGGGAAATCCCGTCAGGTTGCTGCCGCCCGGCGGGCACCCCGTGCTCGCCACCTATTCTCAGGAGCCTTCCTGGATCTCCGAGATCCAGGGATACCTGAAAGAAAATATCCTTCCCGAAGACGATGCCGCAGCAGAAAGGATTGCGCGCCAAGCCAAGCGCTACGCCCTGGTAGATGGGGATCTCTACCGGCGTGGCACCAACGGCGTCTTTCTGAAGTGCATTTCCCGGGAAGAAGGCCGCGACTTGCTCGCGGATGTCCACGAGGGCGAGTGTGGTAGCCATGCATCGTCCCGCACGCTGGTCGGGAAGGCCTTTCGGCAAGGCTTCTACTGGCCAACAGCCCTCCAGGATGCCATCGAGCTGGTTCGGCGCTGCGAAGCGTGTCAATACCACGCAAAGCAGTCACATCAACCGGCTCAGGCCCTCCAAACCATCCCCCTGTCATGGCCCTTCGCGGTCTGGGGACTGGATATTATTGGACCGTTCCCCCGAGCAGTCGGGGGCTACGAGTACCTCTATGTCGCCATCGACAAGTTCACCAAGTGGACAGAAGCAGATCCGGTCGTCAAGATCACCAAGCACACCGCGATCAAGTTCATCCGAGGCATCGTGAGCCGCTTTGGAGTGCCCAATCGGATCATCACCGACAACGGCACGCAGTTCACCAGCGACGCATTCCTGGAGTACTGCGAAGACATCGGAGTCAAAATCTGCTTCGCGTCGGTCGCTCATCCTCGCGCCAATGGCCAAGTTGAGCGCGCCAATGCTCAAGTCCTCAAAGGGCTCAAGATGCGAACCTTCGATCGGCTCAAGAAGTGCGGTGCTGGTTGGATCGACGAGCTCCCTGCCGTCCTCTGGTCAATCCGGATGTCTCCCAGCAGGGCGACCGGAGAGACGCCTTTCTTCCTCGTATACGGGGCAGAGGCAGTTCTCCCCTCCGAGATCTCCCTCGGCTCCCCTCGGGTCGGAGCCTATTCTGAGGGCGATCAGGAGCAGAGAAGGCTCGAGGACGTCAACTACCTCGAAGAGCACCGGTGCAGAGCTGCTCTCCGTGCCGCCAGATATCAGCAGAGCCTAAGGCGCTATCATCAGCGCCACGTTCGGGCCCGGTCGCTGGAGGTCGGGGATCTAGTACTTCGCCGCATCCAATCGCGGGA
Organism: Stipa capillata; assembly: GCA_019208055.1. Classification (NCBI taxonomy): domain Eukaryota; kingdom Viridiplantae; phylum Streptophyta; class Magnoliopsida; order Poales; family Poaceae; genus Stipa; species Stipa capillata. The sequence continues at coordinate 146,596 of JAGXJF010002308.1, forward strand.
AGGAAAGAACAAACTCTCCCCCATGTGGGAGGGCCCCTACCGAGTGACCGGTGTCTCCCGACCGGGCTCCGTTCGATTGACCACGGATGACGGCCTGCCGCTGCCCAATGCGTGGAACATCGAGCATCTGCGCAAGTTTTATCCGTAAATAGCTCGGGTAAGTTTTTCCTTTTTGCATTGGGTCAGCTCCCCCGAGTAGCAAAGCGAGTCTCGGGAAGTTCCGGGTTGTCAGCTCTAAGCCCTGGTCGCCTCGCTTGGTTTCCGAACCCCTGGGCACCAGTCCGGCAAAAAGCCGCCCGAGTATCCCACGCGCTCGCACGCATCCTCGGGGGCTCCCTTGTATCATAAGCTATGTCAATAGCAGCAACAATGTTAATATAAGCAATGTTCGCATTTGCAATTACTTGTCAATTTTTTCTATTCCCTCGCTTGCTCGCAAAAGAGATCACTCTCACGAGTATCGGGCTCCCATGTCCCCTTTGCGCGAGTAGATCCCTACTGGTCTGCAGTACGAGGAGTCGGGGTAATCTAGTCTCTGTTGGCGAGCTGTCGGCACTCGGTCGACCATTTGTACCCCGAGCACCCCCGAGTCAGGGCAAATAAGCCCCTGACCATCCGTGCTCGGACTGGTCAAATGGCCCCGAGCGCTACCGAGCCTCAGAGTACTCGGACAACTCTACCTCTCGTACCCACGACCAGTCGGCTGACTCGAAAGCCTTCGGGTCCTGACAGCGGAGAGTTTCGGAAAAACTCAGAGCAGTGGCATCTTTTGCCGGCAGCTTGCTATAATCGCCTACGAGTTTACAGGCTGACCATGGTGAAGTTCCCGGGTGACGTTGACAATATCAAGTCAAAAACCCAGGACGAAAAGCCTCCATGGATTCGACACTACTCATGAGCTAAGTTTTTCTGCCATGCTTTCTCGGCTTTAAAGCTTTTTTACCATCTCCGCGAATAGTTCCTCGCGCCAGCGATCCCGTGTGCCGCTCGTTCATGAAGCAGGGATGTTCTGGAGTAACGATGTGAGTCACGGGGAGTGTTCCGGGTCATCGCTCAAAGCCCTGGTCGCCTCGCTTGGTTTCCGAACCCTGGGCACCAGCCTGGCCAAAAGCCGCCCGAGTATCCTACGCGCTCGCACATGTGCTCTGGGGCTCCCTTAAAGATGGGCTAGCGGCGCAAGGGATCCTTGCTGCGTGAGAACCTCGCTGCGTGAGAGGGAAACCTGCTGAAACTAAGTGAAAAAAGTGGCACGATAAAACATCCGCTGATGTCTAAGCTACTTGTAAAACCGTCCCGAGCACGAGAGCTCAGATGAACTTGCAGGAGCGTCAAGTCCCCGAAGGTGCGCGCTGATCTCTTGCTGTATAGCAGTGTCGTTCTCTCCACAGGGATTGAAGTATAATTATCAAACAAGTTCTTAAAGCTAAACTAAACAGGACAGTTTTGATGATATTTACTAAGCCTAACAATAAATCTGACAAAGCAACAAGCAATATGACTAAGATTGGGAAAGAAGCAGGGTCCAGCAAAGAAAGCAAGGAAACAAGACTGGGAAGAGTCGTTTTCAGATTACATATCACAGCAAAGAAAGCAAGGAAACAAGACTGGGAAGAGTTGTTTTCAGATTACATATTACAGCAAAGAAAGCAAGGAAACAAGACTGTGAAGAGCTGTTTTCAGATTACATATCACAGCAAAGAAGCAAGGAAACAGACTGGGAAGAGTTGTTTTCAGTTTTACAGCAGGGATCGGAGAGAGGTTGATGAAGCTCAGCAGCAATCCAGCAGGAGAAGCAAGGTGTTTTAGACTGGGCAGATCTATCTCTGGCCGAGCTTTCTTCTCTTCCTCTCTCTTCGTTTTTCCTCTGTAACCAACCTCCGGAACCCCCGGAACCCCCACGTCCCCCCTTGGTATTGGATCTGGAGACCTCCTTTTATATCCTGGGTACTTTGCTCTTTACCCCTTCAAGTTCTTTTCTTTTACTTCTCGTTGCCTCCGTACCTGTCTCTCTCTTGCATTGAAGCTCTGCGTCACCTGCCTGTGACACAGCTGGTTGGGAAAGTTGTGAACTTGGCGATCTGAAGCACGACTGTGTCAGCTGGCTGCGACACAGGTGACTGAAGCAGCTGGTGAAGTGGCTCCTGTGTTAGCTGGCTGTGACACAGGTGACTAGGGCAGTTGTGGACTTGCATTCTGAGGCATGGCTGTGTCAGTTGGCTGTGACACAGGTGAATGAAGCAGCTGCAGACTTGCTTTGCCTGGGTCAGCCAGCTGTGGCACAGCTGGTAGACACAGCTTCTGCTTTGAATTTTTAGGAGCCTCCTGTTTGCTATCATTTGTCGAAGAATTGTGCGCTTAGTCGCGCATATCTGCAAAATTGTGGTACAGCCTGTAAAGGTATTCATGTGAAGATAATTTGCTATTTGGTGATAAGATTGGGCCAAAAGCAACCAAAACAGATGATGATAAACACTGAAATAGCCCAGAGAAATGATACAAATATAGTGTTTATCACACCCCCCACACTTAGATTTTTGCTTGTCCTCAGGCAAAAAGAAAATTGCATTATGCATCATGACAGCTTAGCTAGCGAGAGTATCTTACAACCCTGATTTCCTCTGCAATATACCGACATAATTGAATCCTGCTTGTCTTCAACAAGAATCTTCTGAATGTCACAATTGCACTAATATAAAATGTACTAAAGGTTTCAAATATCATAAGCTGTCAAATGGGATTTGTGTAGACTGTCCAGTAATGAGCTTTGGTTTTGGTTTTTTGAATTGTAAAAGAAAGAGTAAAGCACTGTGGTATTTGTACCACTTATTAGACAATGTGACAAGGTCACTTATTTGAACGGTTTTCAGATCCAATGTGGCTGTGCCACTTATTGAGAACTGTGACAGAAGTCACTATTCGTGGGATTGAAAACAACTGTGGCAATGCCACTTATTGATAGCTAGAACTTATAACCAAAGCCATTTTTTTATTTCAGCTACCACCGATCCCGGGATCATGGTACCCTACTTAATGGTTTCAATTACATAGCTCAATATTGGACTAAGTACACAGATCAACATTTGCTTAAGCAGGATAAAAGAAATCTGAAGTAATCCTTAGATTATTGCAATTTGACATCCAGCCTCAACTGTTTCTGACAAGCAGTACTCACTTATATTTTTATATTGCAGAGCATCAAGAATAGCAAAATTTACTTGTATAAGATTGAAACACTTCATTATAGACGAGCTGACTTAAAGATGTCAAACGAAGTATTGCAACACAACTCACTTAGCCAGAATTTAACCATTAGAAACAAGACAACAGTGAAATGTTCCAATCATGAGATATAAATGTTGGGGCATAGTGACTGGAATCAATTCACCTGGCCCTGTGTGAAGTGGCTGTGTCACCGGGGGCTGGCACAGCTGAAGGTTCTCCATCTTCCTTGTCCTTGCCGCTTTGCATTGACCATTTTATTTCTACAAAAACAAACAAAACAAAACAAACATAAAACAGACCTAGACTAAACAAAAGGAGAAATTAATTTATTTTCCAGGTTGCCTCCTGGGAGCGCTTGTTTTAGGTCTTTAGCTCGACCCTCCTGTGTGGACTAGGTTGGATTTGAAACTAGAGTTCTGCTGACTCTTTCCTCCTCCCGAATTGGTTCAGAGTCTTCCTTAGAAATTGGTTCTTCATTGATGTAATGTTTCAGACGCTGACCATTGACCAGAAACAATCCTTGTGCGGGGCTTTCTACCTCAACTGCACCATTGGCTAAAACTCTCTTCACAACACAAGGACCATACCATCTTGACTTAAACTTCCCAGGAAACAAATGGAACCTTGAATCATATACTAGCACTTTCTGCCCTGGGTAGAACTCACGCCTCAAAATATGCTTGTCATGAATGATTTTCTTGTTTTCTTTATAGATTCTTGAGCTTTCATAAGCATCATTTCTCACTCCTCAAGCTCACATAGCTGTAGCTTCCTGTGCTGACCAGCTGTCTTAATGTCCATATTAAGTGTCCTAATTGCCCACTGTGCTTTATGCTCAAGCTCAACTGGAAGATGGCATGATTTGCCATAAACTAGCCGAAATGGTGACATGCCAATGGGGGTTTTGTAAGCAGTTCTGTAGGCCCACAATGTATCTGGCAGCCTTGTAGACCAATCACCTCTGGACTTGGAGACTACCTTCTCAAGAATCTGCTTGATTTCCCTGTTCGACACTTCAACCTGCCCATTTGCTTGAGGGTGATAAGGAGTGGTTACTCTATGATTGTGTACACCATACTTTTTCAAGAGCTTCTGCAATTGTGCATTGTTAAAGTGAGATCCTCCATCACTTATGACTACCCTTGGGATACCAACCCTTGGGAATATGATTTCTCTGAACAATTTGCACACTGATTTAGAATCAGCATGTACAGTGGGTACTGCCTCCACCCATTTGGACACATAATCCACAGCAACAAGTATGTGTTTATACCCCTTTGACGATGGCAGAGGTCCTATATAGTCAATCCCCCATACATCAAAGAGTTCTACTTCCAAATATTTTGTTGAGGCATTTCGTGCCTTCTGGACATTTTTCCTACTCTTTGACATGCATCACAAGATCTTACATAATTATTGATGTCCTTGAACATGCTTGGCCAATATAACCCTGCTTGTAGCACTTTTGCTTGAGTTTTAGATGTGCCGGCATGACCACCGTAAGGGAGGAATGGCAATGAAATATGACACTTTTCATTTCCTCTTCTGGAATACAGTGCCTCATAATGCCATCAGAGCAAAATTTGAACAGGTATGGCTCATCCCAATAGCATTGTTTGGCATCATGCATGAATTTCTTCTTTTCTGATAATTCAATCCCTCAGGTGTGATATTGCAAACAAGATAATTAACTAAATCAGCATACCAAGGTGATTTCCTCTCCACCTGTGTCGCCACATGTGACAAAGGTGGTTGAGACAGCTGCAAATCCACCTGTGTGACGTTCCCTTCCACCTGTGTGACTTTCATGAGTTGCTCTCCAGGCAGAGATTCGTCAATCTTGCTTTCTGTCAGTTCTTGGTTAGATATCCTGGATAGATGATCTGCAACCAAGTTTTCCACTCCTTTCTTATCCCTTATTTCCACATCAAACTCTTGCAATAAAAGTATCCAACAAATTAGCCTCGGCTTGGCATCCTTTTACTCAACATAAACTTAATGGCTGCATGATCAGTATAAACTATACATTTATTTCCTACCAAATAAGCTCTGAACTTGTCAAAAGCATATACTACAGTCAAAAGCTCCTTTTCAGTGGTTGTGTATTTTGTTTGAGCATGATCAAGAGTCTTGCATGCATAATATATGACATGAAGTGATTTTTCCTTTTTCTGCCCAAGTACTGCTCCTATTGCATAATCACTGGCATCACACATAAGAATAAATGGCAGTTCCCAATCTGGTGGTTGCACAATTGGAGCAGTAACTAAAACTTCTTTGAGCTTGCAAAAGGCTTCCATGCAATCATCTCCAAAGACAAATGGCACATCATTATTCAGCAGATTAGTCAATGGCTTTGCAATTTTTGAGAAGTCTTTTATAAAGCGCCTATAAAACCCTGCATGTCCCAAGAAACTCCTGATTCCCTTGACATTCACTGAGGGTGGCAACTGAGCTATCACTTCAACCTTTGCCTTGTCTACTTCAATGCCCCTAGCAGATACAAGATGGCCAAGAACTATTCCTTCCCTTGCCAAAAATGGCATTTCTCCCAGTTTAACACAAGGTTGTGCTCCTTACAAGCGCTACAGAACAGTTTTCCAATTTCTTTAAACAGTCCTCAAAATCATGCCCATAAACTGTGAAGTCATCCATGAAGACTTCCATGATTTTCTCTATCAAGTCACTAAAAATTGACATCATACACCTCTGAAAAGTTCCTGGTGCATTGCAAAGGCCGAAAGGGAGCCTTCTATATGCAAATGTGCCATAGGGACAGTGAAGGTGGTTTTTCTCCTGATCATTAGGATGTATAGGAATTTGCAAAAATCCTGAGTACCCATCCAAATAACAGAAGTACTCATGGTAAGCCAATCTTTCTAACATTTGGTCTATGAAGGGAAGTGGGAAATGATCTTTTCTGGTTGCCTTGTTGAGTTTTCTGTAATCAGCGCACATTCTCCACCCTGTAACAGTCCTTGTTGGGATTAGCTTCCCTTGATCATTTTCAACTACTGTCATCCCTCCTTTCTTTGGCACAATGTGTATTGGGCTCACCCATTCACTATCTAAAATGGGGTATATAATATCCGCAGATAATAGTCAGTATCTCCTTTTTAACTACTTGCAAGGTTGGATTCAATCTCCTTTGGTGTTCTCTGGTTGGCCTACTTCCATCTTCAAGATAAATTCTATGAGTGTATTTATCTGAGCTTATTCCAATCATGTCTTCAATTGAGTATCCTATCACTGATTTGTATCTTCTTAGCACTTCCAACAAGCTATTCACTTGAACTTCTGTGAGAGAAGCGTTAACAATCACTGGGAATTGCTTCTCTGAATCCAGGAATTGATATTTCAAATGAGGAGGCAGTTGTTTCATCTCAACTATTTTCTGAGGTTTTGTAATAATCTCACACTCAGAAGGCTCATCTTCTAATACTTCAACTTGTGCTGCTAAACTTGATTCTACAGGAATATCTTTTTGATGGAGATTAGTCCAAATTTCATCTGTTGGAGCAATTTCTTGGCTTCCTTGATATACTTCTGCAACACACTGCTCAATAACATCAAGGTTGAAGCATTGCTCAGCACCTTGTGGTATATGTGTTGGATGTTTCATGTCAAAAATCACCTCCTCCTCTCCAAGTGGAGTTTAAGCTTAGCACCCTTCACATCAATGATAGCACCAGCAGTTGCAAGAAATGGGCGCCCAAGAATGACTGCTTCAGATTATCTTCCATTGCCAGGACCATAAAATCTACTGGATAGGCAAATTTGTCAACCATGATGGGTATATCATATAGCATTCCTGCTGGGTGCCTAAAAGTCCTATCTGCTAATTGCAGGGTCAAGGCAGCAGGTTGTAATTCACCTAGTGACAACATTTCACAAACTGAAAGTGGTAAGACACTCACTGAGGACCCCAAATCACAGAGAGCATTGAATTTTTTTGGTCCAACAATGCAAGGGATGCAAAAGCTGCCAGGGTCATTTAGCTTTTCAGGCAATTTGTGCTGAATAACAGCACTGCAACCTTTTGTCATTGTCACTATTTGTGGCTCATCTAAGCTTCTCTTCTTGGTGATTAACTCCTTAAAGAATTTTGCATACATTGGGATATGAGTCACTGCATCAAGAATAGGAATGGTAATCTGTACTTCCTTCATTTTCTCAAGAAATTTTGCAAACTGCTTATCTTCTCTTGATTTACCCAATCTCTCTGGAAATGGAACCTTGGATGTGTTACAAGCTTCTGTGACTGACTTTCCTTTCTTTGATTGCAAATTGACTGAAGCCGGAACTGGTTGTTCTTTTGTGGACTCGTTCTGATCAGTTGGCTCAGCAGTCCGTGGGAGGCTCACTACTGGTGTTCTCAGAGCTGGCGGTATATAAGCAATTGAAGCTGGAATGGTCGGAGTTGCCATTATGCCATCCCCTTTTGTTACCGGTGACACAGGTACTACCTGTGGCACAGGTACAGGTACTGCCTGTGGCACAGGTGCAGGTACTGCCTGTGGCACAGGTGTAGCAACTTTACCAGATCTTGTAGTTATAGCCCCACAATGCCCTTTTGGATTAGCTTCAACTTGAGATGGGAGTTTGGCCCAAGTAGGGGCTTGCTGTTTAGTCGAGACCATGATCTACATCATCATCTGAAGATAGTCTTTTATACCAGTTAACTCAGTCCTCAGTTCTTTCACCTCCCTACTTGTTTCTTTCACTTCTTTCTCCAAGATTGCTTCTGATTGAGCACTCTGCTGCCTGTGCTGCTGGAACGCTGGTTGTTGAGGTTTGAAGCCTTGATTTGATGCGTTCGACGAAAATGCAGAAGTGCTTTGGTTGTTGTTTCTATAGGACAAGTTAGATGCTACCTCCATTGAGGGTTGTAGCTATGAGAAAATGGTCCTTGTCCTTGTGCATAATTCACTTCTGAAACAGGTTGGACTGATGACTCTACAGTAGAAAAGTAAGAGCACTCTCCATGCAAATGTCCTTGAATTCCACACACATTGCAAGCTTGAGCTGACTGTGCTGGTTGAGGAACTATTCCAGTTGATTGAATTGATGAAATACTGGCTTACATTTGTGCCATTGATTGGGTTAAGTTATTGATTTTAGCAATCAAGGCATCTTGAGGATCTAGCTGATACATTCCTGGCTTCTATGGTATGACTACTCTTTCACTTGACAACTGAACATGATATGTGGCTATGCTCTCAATAAGTGTGAATGCCTCATTAAGTGTCTTGTTCATTATCCCTCCTCCTGCAGACGAATCAACAAATGATCTGGTCTGAGGTGTCAATCCCTTATAAAATGTCTGCAGGACAAGCCACCTTTCCATCCATGATGAGGGCACATTCTGAGATTAAATACTGGTATCTATTCCAAGCATCAAACAAGCTTTCCCCATCAAACTGCATGAAACTTGTGATCTGATCCCTGTAAGCTGCTGCTTTCATTGGTGGAAAATACTTCTCAAGAAAGCTTGCAACAAATGTTCCCATGTATCCTTCTGACTTGCAGGGAGAGTATTCAGCCACACCTTTGCCGAGTCATGCAGTGAGAATGAGAACAATTGCAACCTGATAAATTCTGGTGGAACTCCATTAAACTTCATAGTGTTACAATACTCCAGAAACTGAGTGATATGCTCATGAGGATCTTCCAATGCTGAGCCACTAAATCTTGAGTGCTGCACCATGATGATGAGAGCTGGCTTGATCTCAAAATTGCTTGCTTGTATAGTAGGCTGAATAACATTGGCTGCAACACTTTAATGGTTGGGAATCCAAAGATCTCTTAGTAGAGGTTCTGCCATTTCTTTCTTCTTTGCTGCTCTTAGCTCTTCTCTAATTTCTGTAAGTGTCTTTCCAAGCTCGGAATCACTCAACAAGAGGTTTCCTCTTGCTCTTGTTTGCATTCAACAACAGTCCTGCAGTAAGATTGTCCTTATCTACTCTCAGCACAAACAACACGTGTTAAGGGTTAGTTTCGTAATAAGCCAAAGCAAAAGGTTAATGACAGAGAACACAGAAACAAGAACACTGTTAATAAACTAGATCTACTACTACAGCTTAGTCTATGATACTAATGCTCAATAACTATAGACAATCCCCGGCAACGGCGCCAAAATGATCTCTTGCTGTATAGCAGTGTCGTTCTCTCCACAGGGATTGAAGTATAATTATCAAACAAGTTCTCAAAGCTAAACTAAACAAGACAGTTTTGATGATATTTCCTAAGCCTAACAATAATCTGACAAGCAACAAGTAATATAACTAAGATTGGGAAAGAAGCAGGGTCCAGCAAAGAAAGCAAGGAAACAAGACTGGGAAGAGTTGTTTTCAGATTACATATCACAGCAAAGAAAGCAAGGAACAAGACTGGGAAGAGTTGTTTTTCAGATTACATATCATAGCAAAGAAAGCAAGGAAACAAGACTGTGAAGAGCTGTTTTCAGATTACATATCACAACAAAGAAAGCAAGTAAACAAGACTGGGAAGAGTTGTTTTCAGTTTACAGCAGGGATCGGAGAGAGGTTGATGAAGCTCAGCAGCAATCCAGCAGGAGAAGCAAGGTGTTTTAGACTGGGCAGATCTATCTCTGGCCGAGCTTTCTTCTCTTCCTCTCTCTTCGTTTTTCCTCTGTAACCAACCTCCGGAACCCCCGGAACCCCCCACGTCCCCCTTGGTATTGGATCTGGAGACTTCCTTTTATATCCTGGGTACTTTGCTCTTTACCCCTTCAAGTTCTTTTCTTTTACTTCTCGTTGCCTCCATACCTGTCTCTCTCTTGCATTGAAGCTCTGCGTCACCTGCCTGTGACACAGCTGGTTGGGAAAGTTGTGAACTTGGTGATCTGAAGCACGGCTGTGTCAGCTGGCTGTGACACAGGTGACTGAAGCAGCTGGTGAAGTGGCTCCTGTGTCAGCTGGCTATGACACATGTGACTAGGGCAGTTGTGGACTTGCATTCTGAGGCATGGCTGTGTCAGCTGGCTGTGACACAGGTGAATGAAGCAGCTGCAGACTTGCTTTGCCTGGGTCAGCCAGTTGTGGCACAGTTGGTAGACACAGTTTCTGCTTTGAATTTTTAGGAGCCTCCTGTTTGCTATCATTTGTCGAAGAATTGTGCGCCTAGTCGCGCATATTTGCAAAATTGTGGTACAGCCTGTAAAGGTATTCATGTGAAGATAATCTGCTATTTGGTGATAAGATTGGGCCAAAAGCACCAAAACAGATGATGATAAACACTGAAATAGCCCAGAGAAATGGTACAAATATAGTGTTTATCACGCGCTCCCAAGCACCGCAGATCGCCCTTGGGGACCTGAGGTCCTCGGGGTCCCGAGGAGCGACCTGCTCAAGGGCAACGTTGGCGCGTCTGTCTCTCGGGGGCCTGAGGTCCTCGGGGTCTCGAAGCGTGGCCCGCTCAAGAAGGTCGAAGCATCCAGCTCTCGGGGGCTGGAGTCCTTGGGACCGCCCCCCAAGGGTCGGCTTGCTCAGGCAAGAGCTGGACGCATCAAAAAAAGAAAGAGAAAAAAGAAAAAGAAAGCTGTGTGGAGCCAAGTCCACGCTTAGCATAAATTCAAAAGAAAGCTGTGTGGAGCCAAGCCCACACTTAGGATTGCATCAACAATAAGTTCTTACAGAGAGGCTCTTTGGCCTTAAACAAAGAACAGAAAAAGATACAAAGGGAGTAAGCTACTCTTCGCCGCCGTCGCCGCTATCGTCGTTGCCGGAGTTGCTTTCGCCCTCCGCCCGCGTAAAGTGTTGGGTGACCCCCTCGGCGACTTCGCGGACGGCTTCGCGGGCAGCGTCTCCCCCTTCCTCGGTGACCCCGAGCCTGGCTGACTCCAAGGAGAAGTTCGGGTCCCAGCTGCGGTAGCATGTGAGCACGTGCTCTGCCACCGCGGCGGCCAGCTCCCGCCCCTCCCGGGCCACCACATCCTTCACGGCCACCGGCAGTGCTTGCAGCCGCTCGGCAATCGTGTCGAAAGGAAGGACGATGTGCCCCAGGGAGTCCAGCTGGTGCTTACCTGTGTCGATGTGGCCGAGCCCTGCAGCGGCCACCGCGGCGCGTTCGTTGGAAGATATCCTGCATCATTGCGGTGAGATCCGTCCTCTCGGAGCGCATCTCCGCGATGAGATCCCTCCTCTCCGGTTGCTGTCTCCTCCAGCCGCCGCAGCTCCTTCTGCAGCTCCACCACTCGCTCCGAGAGGTTCCGCTTAGCGACATTCCCATCCTCGAGGCGCTGCTCCACCTCTTGGATGCGATGGTCCCTGTCTTCTTCGGCTCGGTGGATTTGCTCTCGGGCCTCCGCCTTGGTCGCCTCTAGCCGGTCGGTGCCCTCTTTGCGAGCGGCCTCGACTTCTCCATCGAGCTCCTGGGCCCGCCGTACCAAGGAGGCCTCCCTTTGTCCAATGCCCTCTCTCGCTGGTCGAGCACGGCTTCCCGCGTGGCGGCCTCTAGCTTGTGGAGGACGACCTGCTCCAGCCGCTGGGCCACCTGATCGTCCTCATCAAGGACCTCCGCGTGCATCTCCTCCAGGGCATCTCTTTCCCGGAGGATCTTCGCGCTGGCCCTTGATGCTCGCTCTGGGTGATCCAGACCCGCGCGGTGAAGGTTTCCTTGGCATCGGCGAGGGCGGCCTCCCGCTCCTCCAGCGCGGCTTCTCGCTCCTCCAGTACGGCCTTCTCAGAGGCAATAGTGGCCCGGATCTTCTCCACCTTGGCGTGCGCCATATCAAACACTTCGGGAAGGGCCCCCGAGGTGTTTCAGTTCGGCCCACGAAGTCCCGGCTCGCTCCAACGCTTGGGCTGCCACGGACCCCCTCCAGGATGAGTTGCTCCCTGCCTTCGGGCACCGAGTGCCCCCCGAGCACCGCCGGCAGACTCCCGGGTAACTCCCGAGTTGCTAGGCCCCCGAGCTCCTCCTCGGGGCGCACCCCCGTAGTCTCAGCCTCGACGCTCGAGGCGGCGTCAGCTCTTGGGCGGCCGCGGCGCTCGTGGCGGCTTCGGCACTTGGGGCAGTCTGAGTCTTCTTGGGCGCCCTGAAAACAACAACAAGACAATGAAGCTTGGGTTAATCCCCGAGCATTATATTCACACTACAGAATGAAGAAGAGGAGTTCGCGTCTTACGATGGCGAGGACCCTTGGTACCGCCAGCGCGCGGTCAGAATCTAGAACCCCGGTGTCAACGACGACGGCTCCTTCCTCTTCTTGCTTGGCGCGTCGGGCTTGGCAACCCCTGGGCTCGGCTGCGCTGGGCCCCCCGTCGGCGCCGGCTAGGCGCTGCCTCGCCCCAAGCCGCTGCCCCCGCTGCCTCGCCCCGAGCTGCTGCCCCGGTGCCCGCTGCCCGCTTGCCAGAAGGCGGAGGAGGGGGTGGCGGCGGTGAAGGGGAAGATGGGGGGAAGACGCCCACGCCTTCTGGCCCTTCGGGTCCGCGGGATCCTCGCCGGTGGCGCGAGTCCCCGGAGTCCTCGCGGCAGGCTCCTCGCCGGCATCGTCGTCTCCGGAATCCTCAATGAGCCAGCCGCCCTAGGTGCGTCCGCCGGCTTGATCCCCCTAGGGTCGAACTCAGGGAGGGCCACGCGGATTGCGTTGCACTGTGGGTTCACGCAGAGCGTAAGATCCGGCCACGGTAGTTCGGCAGAAGTGGCGTCTCCGGTGCCCAGGAGAATCCGCAGCATCACCTTCATCACATCGGGAGGAGGTCTCCCGCCTCACCAATCACCGTTCGGCCGATGTCCCGTGAGCCAGTGTACATCCAGGCCGGGCGGCCCCGCTCCCATAGCGGCGCCAGCCGCCGCCAGAGGGAATCGCCGATGACCATTGTCGCCGTCAAACCCGCGGCCCGCAGCTGGTCATCATCTTCTGGGAGGAACTCCCATTTCCTCTTGTGCGCAGGTGCCAGCCCGTCGGGAAGCAGAAGCTGGACATGTGGGTCGGTGGAGATGTAGCACCAGTGGTTGTGCCAGTCATCCCACTTGTTCCGCGTCTCCTGTGGAATGTATCTCTCCCCTATCTTCTCCCGGAGGCAGAAGTTGCAGCTCCTCGCGGTCTCCACCCGATCGGAGCCCTTGCTCTTTCCCGTCGACCGGAGCACAAAGTAGTGGCGGAAGAGGTCGACCGAGGGCATCACCCCCACGAACATCTCGCAGAGATGGGCAAAGATCGCCAGCATCACCACGGAGTTGGGGGAGAGATGGATGAGGTGGACCTCATACTCGGACAGCATCTCGAGGAAGAAGGGGGATAATGGCGGCACCAGGCCCGCCGCAATGAAGCTGGTGAAGATCACCGTCTCCTCCGGCCTTGGATCCGGTGGATACGTGGCCGCCCTCACCATCGCCGCCCCCCTCTGGCCCTGCGGACCAGCATCTTCCGCAGCCTGTCCATGCTCTCCTCGTTAAGGAGATGGGGCTTGGGGAGGATGGCGTCTGTGGTGGCGGACGGTGAAGGAGCGTGGCGCTTTTCGCGTCTCGGCATGACGGCGGTGTGGCGTGGAAGATGAGGAGGCGAAAGGGTGTGGAAGCGAAGAAGACAGGGAGGCGAAAGGGCGCAATGAAGAGAAAGGAGACATTTTTCCTCATTCGACAGAGGTGCGCGTCGCCCCACGTCACACGAAAATTAGAGCGGTTTCCCCTGTTTGGCGCTCTGAATGGGCCGGTGTCTTTGTTGGCCCATAGAGTGAAGGCCCCGTCCTAGCATCGTCCTTTTTTTGGGCCACCGTCTGGTGGCTGGGCCGGGGGCTACTGTTGGCGATACGAGGACCAGGGTCGCCTAAACCGCTGGCAGAGGCCCAACTTGACACCGCGTCGCCAAGGACGAAGGAGTTAAGAAGAGGTGCTTGGGGCCCACACCCGAGCACTGTTCCCACTTGGCTAATCGATGGGTGCTTCGAGTCGTCTCTTAAGGGTGCTTCCCGAGCACCCAAGGTGACTTGGCCCCCGCTCGGGACAAACCAAGAAGTGCTCGGGGGCTCACCCCGAGCACCCGAGGCGACTTGGCCCCCGCTCGGGGCGCCGAGTGCCCCGCCCGGTGGAGCGGCCTAGGGGGCATGCTCGAGGGCCCCTGATCCCGGGAGCCCCAAGCACCCCATGTGGGCCCTTCCTCAGTCCACGTGGCTCGACAGGCACACTTAATGCCCATCTGATGGGCCTGTCTACTCCAAGTCCGTAGTAGTGGACATAATGGCGAATTCTGACAGGTTCCCATCCTCCCAAGAGATAAGCTACATCAGCTATCATTCTTGGCAGGGGATGGGGCGGTCAGATGCCTTTTTGACTTTGAGGCGTGCCACCACGCGCCCCAAAAACATGCCTCCGGTCCTTGGCCTGTGGGACTCAGGTAGCTGCGGCATGGTTCATGTCAAAAGGCGTCCCAGGAAGTCTTCGTCCTCTGACACCACCACGTCATGACGACCCAAATTCCAACCGCGACATGACAGGCGCTATTCCGCTATAGCAACCCTCAACCACCGGCGTGGGTCGCCCACGCCCTATCCGTCAGCAATAGTGCTACTACAGTGTATTTGCCTTTCGACCGTTGTGGTAACCCCCGGGTAGAGTAGATCTTTGGCCTACCTTCTCTCTAATTTTGGGCTCCATCCAATCTTTGTCCGATCTTTGATCTTAGGAGTAAAATGGGATCGTTAGAACCCCACGAATCCAATGATGCAATCGGATTTCTAATCCGACCGTCGGATTTTGAATTATAATTAAATTAGTATGAAATTTGAGCAAATTTCATGATATCTTTGTATTGGATGACTATTTTGAAGTGAATCTTTTTCTGTAGATCACTAGTATGATAGGGATTACTTCTGGAAATTTTCATAATTTTTGGATTAATGTAGAATTTTCTGGAATTAAAATAATCTTTATTTTAATTATTAAAAATAGCAATGCCCTCTGTTATTTTTATTCAATTTTTTCTTAGGATCAGAGAACCCTAGATCTCAATTACTATGTAAATCAAAATATTTTTCCTACATTGGTTTGAGCTATAGAAATCAAGATGTGCTCTAGACCTATTTAAAACTGTTATTTAAATTTTGTTTTAGCAATAGTTTCTTTATAAGTCTGTTTTAGCTATTAAAAATCCATGTCCAGAACCCAATAAATCATGTTATATTCTAGGGATGATGTAAAGTCATGAGAACCCTTTTGGATAATTTATTAGTGTTTTACCATGCTTTTAATGTAGTTTTCATGTTTAGAATAATAGCTATAATTAGTTAAAATGCATTTCCAGACCACGTGTAAACATGAAATGTCTCTTGAATTGGCATAATGACATGTTGATCTAATTTTATGATTTTTTTTTCGAGAAACCAGCAGGAGCACTACCTTTTCATAAAGAAGAAAAGAGGTGAAAAACCAATATGTATAGTGTGGCACACGTTTTGAAGGGATCGTGGCCAACCCTACCGACTCAACACAACTTCAGCCAATACCCACCGTGGGCATGGCTCCAGCAAACGCCCTCTCTCTTTGCTTGATGTCGTCGAAGGCCAACATCGCAACCTCATAGTGCGTCATGCGAGAACCCGTAAAAATATGCCTGTTCCTCTCCTTCCATATGTTCCACATGGTGTAGATCAGCCTACCGCTGCGCCGTCTGCGCCCCTGCGTCGTCTCCTTGGCGAGCAAATCATCCCACCAGCTGGAGACATTGCCAGGGTCCGGCAGGAGACCCGAGACCGGCAAATCCTCGTGTGTCCAGACAGACACGTGGTTCCAAACGGCAACAGAGAAGGGGCAGTCTTTGCACAGATGGGTCACGGTTTCTTGGGCCTGTAGGCACAACTGGCATCTCGGGTCATGCGGCCAGCCACGAATCGCCAACATATCGGCCGTGAGAATTCTCCCATGTAAAACCAGCCAAGCGAAGAACTTGCATTTGGGCTCGGCATGAGCGGACCAAATCTTGGCGGTGTCGAACCTGGGGTACGATCCATGGAATTGGGCCGCGTACGCTGACGCTGTAGAGTACGTACCATTGGGGGTCAAGTTCCAGGTGATGGAGTCCTCCTGGTCTGGCGTGAGGTGCAACTGGCTGATCCAGGCCCAGAGGGTGACATATTCCCCAAGCTGAGGCAAGGATTGGATCCTATCAAGTGCACGGATCCAGTTAACGCCGCACAGCTCCTGGTGCACAGTCCTGTTTTTCCTTGAGGCGATCTTGTAAAGCTCGGGCGCTAGCGATTTCAGAGGTCCCTTTCCGCTCCAGTTATCGTGCCAGAACAACGCCTTATGCCCATTCCCGATGGTGATGGTGGTGTAGGCCCGGAAAAGATCCATATCTGCCTGGTCGCACGGGAGCTGAGTTCCCACCCATGGCCTGTCCAGGTCAGTCCATTGGAGCCACGGCCATCGTAGCCGCAATGCCCGTCCAAATCTCTCAATGTCAGCGATGCCGAGGCCACCCAACTGCCTTGGACGGCAAACCGTCTTCCAGTTGACCAGGGAATGGCCACCGGTCGGTTGCCCATGGTCCTCCTTTTGCCACACAAATCCTCGCGAAATTTTGTCAAGCCTGCGAAGGATCCACTTTGGAGGCGCGAGGGCCGTGATGTGATACGTGGCAATGGCTGTGAGGACAGACTTGGCGAGGGCAACCCTTCCAGGCCTATTAAGGTGCTTGCCCATCCATCCCGGAAGCCTACCAGTGGCCTTGTCGATGAGGGGTTGGAATTCGATCTTGCGCAGACGGCGGACATGCAGGGGGAGGCCCAGGTATCGACCAGGGAAGGAGGCAATCTTGGCGGGAAAGGTGGAGAGCATATCCGCGAGGTCAAAGTTGTCGCATCTGATGGGGAAAACCTCCGTCTTCGCCAAATTCGTGATGAGCCCGCTAGCCTCACCAAAAACCGCTAAAATGGCGGAAATTGCGCGTAATT
Organism: Stipa capillata; assembly: GCA_019208055.1. Taxonomy (NCBI): domain Eukaryota; kingdom Viridiplantae; phylum Streptophyta; class Magnoliopsida; order Poales; family Poaceae; genus Stipa; species Stipa capillata. The sequence continues at coordinate 163,731 of JAGXJF010002308.1, forward strand.
CCTCCTTATCCGGGTTAGCAAAAATGCCGGCATCATCCGCGTATAGAGAAATCCTGCAGCTTGCGGTGCGAGAGCGGATGGGCTTGAGAACGCCACGCTGGGAGGCCAGCCGAAGGATCTGCTGCAGGGGGTCAATGGCTAGGATAAAGAGCATCGGCGATAGCGGATCACCCTGACGCAGCCCGCGAGCGTGTCTGAAGGGGAGGCCAGGACTCCCGTTCAGCAGGATCCTTGAGGAGGAAGATGCCAGGGACAAGCAAATCCAATCCCTCCAACGCTGCCCGAAGCCTAGGCACTGCAGCACCTCCAACAGGTAGATCCAATTGACAGAGTCGAAGGCTTTTGAGATGTCAAGCTTGAGGAAGAGGCTCGGGATGTTCTTTCGATGCAGGTCCTTAATAAGATTCTGGACATGGAGGAAGTTGTCGTGGATGCAACGCTTCTGGACAAAGGCGCTCTGGCACTTAGAAACCAAGGTTGGTAGAATTGGGGCAAGTCTGTTGGCCAAAGCTTGGAGAAAATCTTGGAGAGGCTGTGGATGAGACTGATTGGCCGGTAATCACCCACCCCAGATGCATCGGCTTTCTTGGGCAGCAGGATGATGTTAGCGGAGTTGATGAGGGAGGCGCAGTCTCCCTTTAGATGAGATAGCTGCAGATGGCTGAAACCACATCATGCTTGATGATCTCCCAACAGGACTTGAAAAACGCACCAATGAACCCGTCCGGACCCGGCGCCTTGACAGAGGGTAGCGAGAAAACCGCGGCCTTGATCTCCCGCTCAGCGAAAGGGGAATCCAAATCTGACAAGTTATGGGCGGTGATATCCAGATTGTCCCAATTTAGGGAGGAGTTCCGCGCAGCCGACTTGCCCAGCAGCCCTGAAAATGGGAAAAAAGGGCGTTCTCTTTGTCCTCCTTGGTGATGGCGATGCCCTGATCGGTTTGGAGGGTCTGAATGAAATTTTTTCTTCTTCGCCCGTTGACTCTGGCGTGGAAAAGCTTGGAGTTAACATCTCCAAGCCTAATCGAAGTGAGACGAGAACACTGACGCAGCTTGATTTTCTGGATGGACAACAAGCCCAGGTAGGAGGACTTGAGGTTGTGGCGCAGCTCACGCTCGGCAGGGGATAGAGGTCTATTTTCCTCCGCAAGATCAAGCCTCCAGATCACTTCCTTAGCAATAGCGATCTGGCACTTAAGGACTCCCACACGTTCACGCTGCCATTTTCTGAGCGCCTTTGCCGTGCGACACAACTTTATATGTATACGTCGAATGGCGTCCGATGCCTGAACGGTCTTGTTCCAAGCCGCAGCCACAGTCTCCTTGAAGCCCGCAAGCTGGAGCCAGAACTCCTCGAACTTGAAGGAGGGCTTGGGCCGCTCGTCTGCATCGCCTTGGAGGAAAAGGGGGGCATGGTCCGAACATGCAGAGGTGATGGCTTGCAGGTGCGCGTTGGGAAACAGCAGGTCCCACTCATCAGAATGAAAGAAGTGATCGATTTTGGTGAGCACAGGGTTTTCTTGGGCGTTAGACCAAGTGAACTTTCTTCCGGTAAGCTGTAGCTCCTTAAGCTGGGAGGTGGTCCAGCGCCCCACGGAAACTGCCAAGCAGCCGACTATTGATGTTCAGATTGTTCTTATCCGCCGCCTTGGTGATCAGGTTGAAATCGCCCAGGATAAGCCAACATGGACGGACCAGAGACTTAAGGCTCCTCAACTCGTCAATGAAGAGCATCTTCTCCGGCACCCCCTGTGGGCCGTAAATCGACGTAAGGGTCCACTCAATTCCTTCACTAAGCATGGTGACGGTGGCGGAGATCGTTCCCTGGGTGGCGTGGAAATCGGAGAGCTTGAAGTAGTTGTCAGACACAGCCATGATCATACCGCCGCGGGTGCCCACGGCAGGGAGGACGATGTAGTTTGCGACGAACGCAGGTCCAAACATGCTTGTAATCATGGCGTCATCGATGAATTCTAACTTGGTTTCTTGGGCGCACACAATGGTGGCCCTGGAATCACGAACGATATCTCTCAGGGCGTTGCGACGGGCAGGCGTGTTGAGTCCGCGCACGTTCCAGCAGATCACATTGACGTTAAGTTGCGACATGGAGGAAACCAAAAAGGGCACGATGTCGGGGAATGCAGGCGATAGACGGACACCGAGGCTGCGGTTGACCGAGGGGCGAGCATCGCAGGGAGTTGAAGTAGTGCAATTGATGCAGAATGCATTGGCTACAACTGATACAGGAAGAGACAGACACAGGGCCCCTTCCCCCGGCATACAGAACACACATGGTAGGGGACGACACGGACGCTCCCAGAGCCCAGGGACGCAAACAGCAAAGGTTGCTACACATGTGCAATCATCTTCCCTCCCTTGCCGGCGACCTTCGTCTTGTCTCCTTTTGTTGCCGCAGCTTTGACGTGCTTCGCGAGCGCTTCAATAGCTTGGATCACCGGCGCCGCTAGAGGCGTGTTGAAGAGCGCAGCGTAAGCGTTCTGCACATTCTGGTCCAGGACAGCCGAGGGGTCGAGCAGCCCGCAGGCACGGGCTAGCAGCTCCTGGACGACATCGCTTCCACTCGTGCGCTGCTTGATCTTCTTCTGGGCGATACGGCCGCTACGCCGCGGCGAGGAGAGGGCGATCCCTTTGCGTCTTACAGTCCTGGCGGCCGAGGTGGGCAGCAGTGCCGGCGGAGGCTCGACGGTGATCGAGTCGACGAACCGCCCAATCGCTCCCGCGTCTGACGCGTCAGCATCTGCCACCAAGGCCATGGACGAGCACGGGGCCACGGAGAGGCCGTCTCGGGCCGGGGATGGCGGCAGAAGAGCCAACAGAGGCAGCGGCGTGCCAAGAGCCGACAGGGCCGGCGAGGCGAGGCGAGCGGGAGGCGAAGAAGGCGCCGAGGGTATTGATGTTAATTAGTATTTTCTACTTAACTGTTACACTAGAAATGCTAGAAAATGCTTTAATTAAATAATGTTCAGATTAAAAATTATTATTAAATCATTTTGGTATTGTTTCAGTACTGTTAACATGTTCCAAGATGTTCCATGCTTAATTAGTTCATGTTAATGGTAGAGAGTACCTTTTAGCTTAATTGCTAGTCCTTAAAATAATAGAAATGCATGTGTAATTGTGGTTAGATGCTATAATTTATTCTTTACTGTTATCAACCATTACAAATGTTTAGGAATCACCTAAATGTGTATTTGAGGTTAATTGTGAATTGTTTTATCCTTTTATCATAATTACTAGCTTGTTAAGGTGTATGTGTGTTTGTATAAAATACCCGGTGAGGGTTATAAGCTATATATGTATATGGTTATGGCCAATTCTAGAAGACTATTCTATCTCCTTCGCGATGACGCTATCGTGCTATTGTTCCTTTCCGCCTCATCTTACCTTCGTCGTGCTTCTTCTCGTGTTGTTTCCGAGTTATTCTTATTGGAGTTGGTTATTTATTTGCTTTGCTCGTTGCGTTGCGATAATAGGGAGTGAAGAGACTGACCCGGCAACCGAAGCAACTGAAGAAGGAGAGTACTACCACGAAGGCATGCCCCTTTTTCTTGATCATGTTGATCCTATATTTTCAAAGTCATTTTATTTTATTGTTTATAAACATGCATGCTATTTTAATCCAGTAGCTAGCATGTCGATTGACACACCTTTACCTTTCCGCTTGTCGCCATGTTTTACTTGATACCCTGAGTAGTATAATAGGTTTTATTCTGAATAGAGTAGAGAAATGCTTAGCCATGTGTAAATTCATCTTTAGGTTGATTTGATTTGCCTCTACGGAGGAATGAATATCGGATCGATGATCCTTGTTGAAACTTTTTGAGCTCGCTGAGGTAGGGCCGGATGCCCGATGTTTTCCCTCTCCCGCTCTATTCTTCCTATTCTACTCTGGGTGAAACTTACCATCTAATATGGTGCGGGCGACAATTGGATCATGTGATGAAGGAGCATATGGTTGTCCTACCCGCAGAAGGCCGGTTGAAAGGAACCATTGGTCATCCGTACCGCTTAAGGCCAAAGTCTTGAAGTTGGAGAAGTATGTCAACAGTGCAATCACATGCTATATGGGCAATGGCTTGGTCAAGTAGGTTAGTCAGCCTTTGGTGCCGATGTTGCTGTACCGCAGAAGGGGTGGACGTAGCGACGAGGACCCTCGGCATAGATGGGGGGACCGGAGTGCGGGGACATACTCTTGACTCCGAGCCAGACCCGGTGGGCATATCACACCTTAGGGGGATCTAGCTAAAAGACCTCGTCACAATCTCCCTGTTGTAATGCTGGCGACGGCCAGTGGCAACAAGGCGAGATTGTGTCATGCGGGTAAAGTGTACAAACTCTGCAGAGTGTTAAACTAATCGATTAGCCATGTCCACGGTTATGGACAACACATGACTCATTCTTGATGAAAAGGACCTATCCCTCTCCCCCTTGCTACTTCTCTCTACCCCTTTGCTGATGAAACCTATGGTCGAGCTAAGGCGGGAGTCCTTGCTCGAGTGTGTTGATCGTGGACCACACTGTTGACAAACACCCCTGATATTAAAACTGATTTACATCAAAATGCTGCCTTTGAATCTAATTAAGTAATGCAACTAAAAGATTGCTTTACGCAACTAAGCCCTAAAGCCTTCCTTTGAAGCCTTGCATATAGTATGGTAGGACCATCTACTGCCAGGTGGCTTGCTGAGTACGTGAAGTACTCACCGTGCATGTGTTTTGTGGTGGTGTGCAGATGAGTATGCTAAAGAAGGAGCCGATGAAGACTTCTTCTATGATGATCCCGAAGAATAGGTCGCGTGGGCTTCCGTCAATTTGCCTGTGGCACGGATGGAGCCGCTTCACTTTTATTTTCTGCTGTTTGCCTCTGATGTAATAAATGTCGTTAGACATGGAACTTTGTAAGCCGTGTGGCATATCGTACTCAAGTTAAGTTTTTAAACTTTGAATGCATGCAATGTTATTCATTTCTCCTGTGTATCGTCAGCGTGATCCTGGACTGACGAGGATATACACAGGGGGGTCTAGTAGTTGAAACTAGACTCTCACAAGAAGTGGTATCAGAGCATGCATTGACCCTAGGAACGTGACCTTAGCTTAGAATGGATAGACTTAAGGATTATGCTATGAAAACATTATTTGCAAAATTATTAAGTCTCTTTTGCTCTCACTTCTCCCTCTTATACAATTTTGAAAATGTTACTTACTTCTTCTTCTTTTCAAAATTTTGTTTAGATGGCTGCCCAGACTGTAGCGAACATTGAAGAGGAGAATGTCTTCGGCAAGTTGCTCAGTGGGTTGATGAAGCAGGTGGGCCTCTCGGAGATCGACATCTCGGGTTACGAGTACCCCCTTCCCACCGGGGAGTCTCGCTGGTCGCTTACCATCAAGATTCCACCCCATGAGGAGCCAGCAGGGAAGCTGATCGAGTTCATGGTTAAGGGAAACAGCTGGGAGGACGCTGTTGAGCAGGCGGCTCGCAGGCACTTGCTGAGGTGGCTAACTACTACCGCCTGGACTTGGCAGGCACCCCGTACCATTTCTTCCCGAGGCGGAGGACTGACTTCATGATCCGTCCAGGGCTGCAGCACTGTTGGAGAGGCTGACGAGACCATCGTCTTGATGGCTACTCTGGTTCAGGCACTGGAGACCCGTGCCGGCAACCTGAAGTACGAGGCCGGCGCTCTTGTCATGGAGAAGAGGATGATGCTGGATGAGATCGCAGAGCTCAAGAAGAAGATTCCGAGGGTACCGGAGCCAGAGATCGGTGCTACCCAGCCCCGTGGTCCTCGTATCAGGCTCACGCTCGCAAGTCTGTGCCTCGCCACCCCGTGCAGGTCAAGATAGACTGGTTCGACGAGCCTTTGGAGTTGCTTCCCCCTCCAGACCCATTGCAGCCAGCCGCAGACCCAGTACCGCAGGAGCAGCCAGCCGCAAACCCCGTACCTGTGGAGCCTTCAGAGGAGGAGCCTATGGAGGTTGAGTCCGAGGGTTCGCTCGACGACACGGCGTAGTCGAAGTTCGCCCTGAACTTCGCTTCAGCTGCGGACTACCCTGGTCCCAGTGTCTACCCCTGCGGAGGCCGCGGTGGTGGTTTCCCAGAGGAGTAGTGGACCGTAGTACCCATATGTTGGAGGACCTTAATAAAATAAGTCATTAGTTATTTTTGATGTGATGAACTTTGTGATATCGACTACACCGGCTAGTTGTGGTGTAACGATATGTTGCCTTTTTGCTATCGATGGATCTTATTTGATTCTTATTGCTTTTGCCTTGTGTGCTGAGTTAAGGGTTTAGTAGTTTTTCCCCCTCGTCTATTCTGATCTTGAAGCCGCAAGCAGGATGGATGCACCTCGTGGAGCGTGCGGTGGAGGCCGTGCAGGCCGAGGCCGAGGTCGTGGAGGCCGAGGTCGTGGAAGAGGTCAGCCGCTGAGGAGCCTATCAATGAGGAGCAGTTCATGCCACCACCACCACCGATGCCAAACCTGGAGCAGCTCTTGTTCATGCAGACCCAGATTTTGCAGCAGATGGCAGCTCAGATGGCTAACCAGAATCAAGGCTTTCAACCCCAGTCTGGCTTAGCGGAGTTTATGAGGACGAAGCCTCCAACATTTGAAGGTTCCGCGGATCCATTGGACGCTGATGATTGGCTGAAGGACATAGAGTGGAAGCTCAACTTGGCCAATAGCAATGGGCCTGATCAAGTCAAGTTCGCAGCACACCAGCTCAAGGGTGTGGCTGCAGATTGGTGGGAGAATTATGGTGCTGCTCATGAAGACCCGCAGGGCATCTCGTGGGATCAGTTCGCTGAAGCTTTTCGCATTGCTCATATTCCCTCCGGAGTCATGGAGATGAAGAGAAAGGAGTTCTTGGAGTTGAAGCAAGGGAAGATGACGGTGCCAGAATATCTGAGTCGCTTCACTCAATTGGCCCGTTATGGAAAGGTTGATGTTGCAACAACGGCGGATAAAGTTTCAAGGTTCTTGAATGAGATGAACCCATGGCTGAAGGACAGATTAGTCGCTCATGACTTCCCAACCTTCCAGCAGTTGGTGAACAAGGCTATTATCCAGGACAGCTACCTACCATGTCTGGGCCACCATTGACGTCACTGTTGACCTCTCCGTTGCACCCATATGTTCGCACACTTCCATGTGATGCCACATGCCAACACCGTTGCCTTCGGCCCGTTGAAGCTGACACCGTCGTGCCCGCCAACTCAAGTAGTCAAACCCCTTTCTTGATTGCGTCGCTTCCCCTGGCTCATTCCCCGACCCGATGGCTCCATTATGCTCCTCTCACTCCACTGCTTCACCCCAAGTAGATTCGGAGCCTGCCGTCGAGCCCATCGTGCAGAACACCTCTGGCATTGGAGCTCCGGTAAGCACGCCACCATCGGCACCACCGTGCAAGCCGCGTCCGATAGTGAGCTAACCTCGCGTGGCATTATCACCTCGGTCTCTTATGTAGGAAATCACTGGCACCTCTTCATCTCCATCTCCTGCAGTGTACTACCGAGTGCCACTCTGCATCCTCCGGTGAGCTCTAGCTTCAGATGATCACTTCAATGGCTTTGCACGACTCCCTTTCTAACCCCAACTCCTTCCATTGCCTGCCCGCGCTCTAAGAATTTCCCTCACCGGAGATCAGATCGCCGCCGACAAGGACAACATGGACCACTTTGCCACCGATCATCCCGAGACCAGGTGGTGACCGCAATGTGTTTAGGAGCTCTGCACGAAGCTTCCTCATGAGGAAACTGAGCTATGGGACCCCTCTATCTCCTCACTGATGACCACGGCTTCTTCCTCAACGTCGGCCACCATTGGGATACCTCCTCCGTTTTCCCCGGCCTTGGACAACTTCACCTACTTCTTTGCGGTGAGCTACTGATCCTAATGCACCCGCCCGTTTCCTCCTTCTCCCTCTTTAGCGCTTGCATGGGTGATGCTTTGCTCATGATTATCGCTGGCGAGCAACCTAACGCTTCTCCTGCCAACCGTCATTCCTCACGACCGTGGGAATGGAACCACGGTGTGGGCAAGAACCGATCGGTCCAACTGGCTAATGAAATGGTGCTCGAGATCGCAAGTTAGCCTTTGCACCATCATGTTCTCACGTTCGGGTTCACCAGTGTCCAACTGCTGGTGGCCTGACATGTGGGGCCTGGTTAGGTATTTATTTAAGTTAGTTAGGGTAAGCATAGAATGTTAGATGGGTTCTACTAGGTTAGTTTTCTGTTAAATAATGGTTTAGCTTTATGTGTGTATGATAGATGGGCCCCATCACTCAATTAGTTAAATTAATAAAATGTTAAAAGAAAATAATAACCTGACAAGTAGGACCCATGTGTCAGTGACTGAAAGAATTGTGAAAATATAAAAATAAAAGAAACAGAGAATGACAAGTAGGCCTTGAGGCTAGCTGACGAGTCAGCCCTTCACCAGTCAAGGCTGACCTCTGCCCCCACATGTCAGCCTCTGTGGCTAGGCATGGCTGAGTGAGAAAAGTATTTCTTTGTTTATTTAGATGAGAAAAGACAGAAAATGGTAAAAATGCTTTAAGTTTGTAAAAATCATAGAAAATTCATTTGAACTCCAAATGGGATGATTTTTTTCTAGTAAATTCATATTCATCCCATTTTCATACATGTTACTATTGTATAAATTTTGAAATTATTGATATGTCAATTAGTCCTAAAAATTTCATATAAACCTTAGAAAGTTCATAACTTTAATCCTAGGACTCCAAATGGACTAATTTCAATTAAATTAGTTTTATAATATTTTTTTCTACATTCGGGTGTGCATTTCAATCATCATATAGCATCTAGAATTCCTGGCATTGATTTATTGTTTTCTTTTGTTGTTTCTGGGTGTTTCAATATTTCTTTTGGTAGCACCCAGCAATGAAGTGCATTACAATGTGAGCCTCCTTAGATCCAAGAGTTTGATCATCAAGGAAAGCATGCGGGTTGCTAAGCTTCCTCATTTAATTTATGCTATGGTTTGTGGATGCGAAAATTATGCTTGATTGCATGATTTGAGTATTGTTTATTGTGATGGATGAAATCACTAGTATGTTAGGGTTGATTGTGGATCATGACCAATGGGTTATGATATTAACTTGAACAAATGAAATATGGAACCTACTAAGTGAGATGTGAGAGCCGGGATTTTGCATCACAGATGGATCGACGGGTGAGGTGAGCATATGCAGCCCAATAGTCCGGTCGATGCCGGTGTCATCGGGCTCTACCCTCAACCCACGGTGGAAACGTGATGCAAGAGTTTTGGGTCGTCATAGCCAGCCAGCTATGAACTAACAACACTTCGGAACACTTCTCGGTCTGTGAAAGAAATGGATTAAGTCTTGGTTGACTTAATAAATGTTGAATTGAGTCTTGGTTGACTTGACATGATAAAAGGATTGAAATTTTGTGTAATTTCATATGATGTTCCTTTGTTTGGAATATATGATTTAAATATTAGAACTGATGAATGTGATGTATGCATGTTGGTGATTGTTTTCCCCTGATGTTCAAGCTATTCCAGGTTACTTTGTGAATGAAGTATTGTGTGGTAGTTTAATTCTTGTCTCATGACATGCTTAAGTTATTTGGGATGGTCTTAGAAAAGCATCTTGCGAGTACGGAAGTACTAATGGGAATCCCACTCCTAAAATATTACAAGTGATCCTAGTATAGGCGACTGCTACGGCATCAAAAATGTTGAAAATGAAGTCTAATTGCATAATTTGATTTACTGATTGGATGTTTTTATATGGCATTTTGTGAGATGGTAGTGACTGCCATCTCGGGCTCTATTATTTGTTTCCGCTATTGTCTTGTACTATATTTTGGATGTTGGACGACCTTCTAAAATGATCGTAGGTGCTGACTAGAGGGGGTGAATAGGAGGCTAAACCGATTTTAAACAATTTTCTTTTCTTTATTTAGATTACGGCTTATCAGGTCAATAGGATGAGCTAGCTGTGTGACAGGTCCGCTACACAGGCAGTATATGATATGTAAATTAACACGCAGCTGTCACACAGGTGGCTAACACAGGTAAATAGATAGCCCTAAACAGATACTAGATAGATGGCTGTGTAACAGGTTACTGGCACATATAATAAATAGGCAATACAACAACTGTGACACAGTTGAACTACTCAGGCAAAGACAAAGGATTGCAGCTAGATTGAGAATAACAGTGAATCACTCTTCCATGCTAATCAGATAAATAAGCAAGTACTGAATGTAAAGTACTCAGGGAGACAAGGGGTTTTTCACCGAAGTTCCCACTCTTTTCAGAGATGGTACGTCTCCGTTGGAGAGGCTACTCCGAAGAGATCACCAGCACTAAATCATGCTTGTTCTCCGAGTACCTGAGCTTTCAGGTCTCTTTCTCTTGCTTGTGGAAGTCCTTTCGCCTTGCAGCAGGTAGACTTCAAATCACCCTTACAAACTACTGCACCAGCCCACACAAGCTTGGGTGGTCACAACAACTCCTACACCCGTCTAGGAGTAGACACTCCAAGAATGAATCAGCAATAGCAACTCTTGGAGGAACTAGTGCTCTCTGCTCAAAGCTCTAACTCTTTTAAACTAAGACTTAGGAATGTTTGCTTCTGTTCTTGAGAAAGAGGTTAGCAACGGTCAAAAAGGATTAAGGCGGTTTGGCAAAGGTTGAGCAAAATATTCTGCAAAGGTTGAGGTCTGAGACCTCCCCTGGTCCTCTATATATAGAGTTCACAGGCACCTGACCGTTACACTCATGCCACGTAGGATTATGTGGCTCACCGGTGACAGGCACTGGTGACACAGCTAATCACAACGCACAATGGTAACCAGCTCAGGCAGACCGACACCTGTGTCACCGGCGGCTGACACAGGTGAAACCCTAACTGACGTAGCCTCACTACTCAGCCCGGTCCTGGCACATTACACGTCCTCAGCGCACTAACTTTTAAGCATAATAAGGAGAGAACCTCCAACAATCTTCTGACTCGGCAGACAGACTATTGCAGTGCAGTTCCCTTAGCATTTACAAGCTCTCCCCTGGCACAGAGAGGTACCTGAGTCATAGAGCGGCTGTACACCTGTGACATAGCTGTGCCACACAGGTAACTTTGGCTCTAGGGTTTTAGGCCACTAGCACAGCAATGTGCTAGCACAACCTAGTTTCACACCTGTGCAATACTGTTGTTATAGGGCCACTGACCTCAAGGCATCAGTGCCACTGTCCAACACTCTGAGCATTGAGCAAAAGAACCTCCAATAATCATTGCTACTTCATCTAACTTGATAGTACGGGTGTTTCCTGAAGACTCGAGAAAACTAGCAAACCTAGGTTTCAGCTTCTACCAACTGTAGTCATGGCCCTTGACGCATCAAGCCACCATCACCTTGCTTGCAACTCCTTGCACAGCACCGGCTTCTTCACAGCTGTGGCACAGCTGCCTAGCATAGCCATCTCCTTGTGCTGGAAACCACCTTTGTACTTTTGGGTGGTCATCCTTTCCTGGATGAATCTTCTTCCTGGAACCTACTTAACCTGCTTACACTCATTGTAAACATTAGATTCCAGTTTAGGTTGCCATTAACCATCAAAATCATCTTAGGGGCCTAGATGCTCTTTCACCTTCAAGTCATGTTGCTTGTAAATTAATTAATTGCCCTGTGTATGGGACGTGAACTATGTATCATGTAAATCTTTCTTTAGAGTTTGAGCTGTGATATGCACGTTGTTATTTGTGCAACCCGTACACCATATGTGTATAATTTTAAAGTGTATGGTGCAGTCGTAAAGAATTAGGGTTGTTCTCATGTTCATTAAGCATGATGGTTAAGGTTTAGTGACCCGCTACCTAAGATGTGTTGGCCAGCTAAGTAGGATGTTGGTATTTGTATCGGGCTCTTGAGCGACCCACTAGCCATGTTGCTTCGGTCGGCTAGGTTGGGTGTGGGTACATTTACCAGCTCCTCCAAAACCATTATACTTAACCATTTGTATAGGGTTTTGGAATTTTATCTCGACTCTTGTTTGATGTACGCATTTTCCTGGCTTGGGCCAACATGACACATACGCTTGAGGTGCGTATGAGATATTGGCCCGGTTCGGACTGTCCAACGGTGATGGAAGCATATGTTCTTATATGTATGATATGTTGGGTAGTTAATCGGGTATTCAGGTGACACATCATCCATAAGTCAAGTGTAATTCTTGACAGATGTGATGGGATGGAGTAGCTTGGAAGCTGCGCAGAACAAAGGTACAAAGCAACGTGTAGAAAGTGGAGAGTGTTGTGTGTGTTTTGCCAGGGTTGCGGATCTCCTTATATAATTTACAACTAGGTAAGGCAAAGGTCACCGGAGTTACTTATAACAACAGCCACAATAACTTGTCACTTACACGTTTCTAATTAAACTAGAAACGTTTGATCATTCATCTCATATTAACTCCCAAGGTAACACTTTACTATTCATTTATCTGCACTGGTAAAACAAAAACTCCAAACTCTCTAGTATGCATGACCTGATTAGACTAGATCAATCCACGTCCACATCATGTCATCCAGAGCAGTGAGCGTGCATGTGTAGTCTCTTCTTCTCATGTTACAAAGAGGTGTCACACACAACACTTTATATGTTGGTGTCCTTTCACCTCCACTAGTCGTATTGAGACAAAGCACCTGATACATGCCTTGCAATTTTAATGGGCCTTTGGGATTTATCTATGAATTACTAATTATATGGGCCTAGGCCCAATATATCTAGAGTTTCTCAATTTTCTGACAGACTCCAGATGTCTTTTCACATATCTCGAGGATTTCATATTATCCTTTGGATTGTTCACTTTTACGTTGTTATTGCGATTTATGAGGATAGCTGGTATTGGGTTTTAGACTACTGTCAGATCCATCAAGAGCTCACGCAGTCATTCTGCCTCAGTAGGCACTGTGTCTAGTGCTATGAGTTCTGCCTCCATGGTTGACCTTGTTAATATGTCTTTTTGCAAGACCACCATGAAATTGCTCCTCGCTAAGAGTGAATACATATCCACTTGTGGCCTTGATCTCGTTAGCATCAGAGATCCAATTGGAATGACTATATCCCTCCAGTACCCTTGGGTATCCGGTATAGTGAATCCCATAACTCCCTTTACCTTTTAGATGGCGCATTACTCTTTCAAGAGAATGCCAGTGATCATCTCCCAGATTGGAAACAAACCGACTCAATTTGCTCACAGCAAAAGAGATGTTAGGCCCCGTGGTGCTAGCTATGTACATAGGTGAACAAATAATCTAGAGTATCTCAACTGATATCTAGCAATTCTATGATTCTTCTGAAGCATCGCACTAGGATCTTAAGATGTTGGAGGACTTGCAGCCCATGTAGCCAAAGAAACTCAAGACCTTTTCCACATAATGAGATTTGTAAAAGAGTAATCACATCCTCACCCTTTATCAACTTAATGTTAAGAATAACTTCAGCTTCCCTAGATCCTTCATTTCAAATCTTTGAGACAGAAAGTCCTTGACCTCCTTTATCACATCAAGGGTAGTCCCAAAGATGAGTATGTATGTCATCAACATACAAACAAATGATCAATCTTTCACTCCCATCATGGCGGTATTACACACATCTATCAGCTTTATTTACTGTGAAACCTACATATGTCAAAGTTTTGTCGAACTTCTCATTCCATTGCTTAGATGCTAGCTTGAGACCATACATCCATTCGATGAATGAGAAGACCGTGTGAGCCAGCCAATATAGTAGCACTCACACAGTCGTCAATCTATCAACAAGTGAGTACATGTCAAAGAAGTTTTCACCTCTTTTTGGGTATAACCCTTAGCCAGAAGTCTTGCCTTGTATTTTTCAATAGTACCATCAGACCTAAGCTTCTTCTTGAACATCCACTTGCACCCTATCGGTTTACAACCATTGGGACGATCAGAGATTATCCAAGTTCCTTTAGCTATAATAAAATCCATTTTGCTACCAACTGCTTTCTTCTAGTAGTCTGCATCTGAAGATGCATATGCTTCTGAAATGGTCTTTGGAGTATCAGTCAAAAGGTACACAGTGAAATCATTAGAAAAGGATTTTGCAATCCTTGATCTCTTGCTCCTCCTAGGAGCACCATTGTCATCCTCCTCGGAGATTTTCTCATGTGTTTGTTCAAATTATTCAAATGGAATGGTAAGTGCAGGAATTAGATTATCTATTTGACTAGAAGTTTAGGCATATCTTTCATTGGAAAGATGTTCTCCAAGAATGTAGCATCTTGAGACTCCATTATCGTACCGACATGCATGTCTGGTACCTCAGATTTGACCATAAGAACCTTAAGCAATGCTCCAATGAGCATATCCTAGAAAGACATAATCCATAGTTTTAGGTCTGAGCTTGCGTTTCTTTGGTATGTTGAATTTCGCCAAGCACCCCCACATGCATAAATAAGAAAGTGATAGTTTCCTTCCTTCCCATTCCTCATAGCGAATTTCTCTTTATTTTTAGTGGGAACTCTACTCAGGACATGACGTAAGGTCAGTAGGGCCTCCCCACCATGCCATATATAATCTAGTGTCTAACATGATGTTAACCAAGTCAGTTAAAGTGCGATTCTTCCTTTTGGCAACCACATTGATTGGGGTGAATAGGAAGGCTAAAATGATCTAGGCTATCAACTAGAGGAGGTGAATATGAGATTAAAAAATAAATTCAAAAAGTAAATTCTACTCTTGTAATTATATAGCACCAAGCAAAACCTAACATGCTAGAGATAGATTTATTGTCAAAGTTCAAGCCTATGGCGAGGTTCTATGTCTCCATTGAGGATGTTGGATCTAACGATCGAAGCTGGCACCAAATCGTGCTCTTTTCTCAAGAAGCTTGTCGATGCGAAGTTCCCCTTCTCTTGTAGTAGTTCTTCACCTTGCGGTAGACGAACTCCAACCTTCACAACTTCTTGGCTTCTTCACAACCTTGAAGAATTCTGAGCGATGCATAACAGTCTAGGAGGTGCAAACCTCCAAGAGTAATAAGAACTGGGTGTCAGCTTGGAGGTGATCCCTTGTTTGGATGCTCAATGGAAATTTAATCCAAATCCTCAAGATTTCTCCCTCTCAAAGATTCTCGCTAGAAGGCAAGAGAGAGAGAAGAAGAAGAAGTTTGTAGCTCAGGTTTTGGGAAGCAAATGGTTGCTCCACCCAGGAAGGGTGGTGGCTTATATAAGTTGCCCTAAAAAATCTAGAAGTTACTTACAAAGAAACATCACCTGGAGGTTTCAGGCAACATCAATCGGAGGTTTCGGGCAACCTTGCCCGAAGGTTCCGAGGTTCAAACACAATGGCTAGTTTGGGAGAAAAACACTGTTTGGAGGGTGTAGCTCAGTCATACCGAATAGTTCAAAATCTCAGGAAAGTCCAAGACCTGAAGGGTCCGGATTGATGACACTCACAGTTCTGAACGAAAACAACCCTTTTGCCTTGAAACACAATTTGACTCGAGGTTTTGCAGTGCCAAAAAACAGAGCCAACTTGGTTTCCTCGGAGGTGCCGTACCACGAAGGTCCGGACGAAAGAAAGCACTGAGAGAGGGACTAAGTCTTGGCTCGGAGATTCAGGACAAGCTTCCCTCGAAAGGTCCAGACGAAGCCAAGGCTTCGGTATAGAAGCTTTTTCATCACTCGGGAATGTGCCGGCAAAACACACTCGAAAGTTCTAGACAACATGAACATTTTAGAAAAAACAATTGTGTGGACTTCTGATAGTCCGGATAACCTTCACTAGGAAGGTCCAGGTGAAAAATGATCTCTAAAAAGAAGCTTTGTCACTCGAAGTGTCTGGATAGACTTTGTCGGTGTTCTGAGCCAGCAATAATGAATGCGGGGCAACATATGCGTAGCAGATCTAGATGGGTGCACACGGGACACAGAATTTAGGCAAGTTCAGGCCCTCGAAAGGAGGTAATACCCTACGTCCTATGTTTGGTGGATGATATTGCTTGTATCCTGAGTGCCGCAAGACCTTGAAAATAGATCTCTCGGTTGCTAGGGTTTATGTGTCTAAGAGATTGCTGGGTTGCTTGATAGCTTAAGAACTTCTTGATCGGGGGATCCCTACCTCACCTTATATAGTCGAGGAGGGTAGGGTTACAAGAGTCCGGATCAGTTTACAGATTGATTTCCTAATTGGTTACAACTAGAATCCGGGGTTACCGGGTAGGTACGTATCCTTGTCTCGCACTCCAAGTCGATGAGGCGCCCCCATGTAGAAGTCGGACTCCGAGTAGTCGGCCTAGCCTATCCTATGCCCAGAAAGCCAGCTTTGTCCTCCTTGGCGATACCCGGGTTGTGACCTGTTAAATGCACGTTACGATCGCTATTTATGTGGGGTGTATTCAAATAGCCCGTTAGTCCCGGAAGACCAACCGTTGAAACTCTGTTCATATGGGCACTGGAAACGGTAACACCACACCGTGGAAGCGGAAGAGTCGCACCCGTGGGAGTGGAAAGGCCGTGCTGTAAAGACTGTACCGTCGCGCCTGTGGAGGCGGAAGAACCGCAACGCCGGGCTGTCCTGATTTATAAGGCAGGAGGGAACCGCGCGGGCCATTCACACTTGTTTCATTCCGCACTTTGTCTCCTCTGCGCCCAACAGCCGCTTCGTTTTCATCGTGCCCCACCGAATCAAGAGCGCCACCGCACATTGAGGCCGATCCACAGCCTTCCTTGCGCCACCTCTCCACCGCGTAGGGCCCACCCCATCGCTTTGCAGCACACCCAATTCTTCATCTCCACCGGCCAATTCTATGATTGGGGATCAGGAAAAACCCTAGATCTGTTCTGCCGCCGCCAGATGCCCACCTCCATTTGGGAAGCAGATCCATTCGAGGAGAAAGAAGACGCGTTGGTGTGGGCAACACTCGGCGAAGGGATTTCTCCGGCTGATTCGATGGCGCCCTGGTCGAAGTCCACGGCTACAGAAGCCCGGCTCAATGCCATGGTGGAGGCGGGAGTGCTGCCACCGAAGGAGCTGATCGACTAGCGCCCCGCCAGTGGGGAGGACTTTCCCACTCCCAACAAAGGGGAAATTGTCATCCACTGCTCCTTTTTCCACCGCGGCTTCTCCATTCTGGTGCACCCCTTCTTGCACGGATTGCTATACTTCTATGGGTTGGAGCTGCACAACCTCAACCCCAATGGGATGCTGCACGTGGCGTGCTTCATCATGCTGTGCGAGTGCTACCTCGGGATAGCACCGCATTTCGCGCTCTGGAAGCAGCTCTTTGTCGTGAAGCCTCAGCCGAGCAGAAGTAACCCGGCTGTGGTGGGAGGCGCCGGATTCCAGCTGAGGGGTAGAGTCGGCAAGAATTACCTCGAGATCCCCTTCCAGTCGTCGAACAAGGGGTGGCACTCGGAGTGGTTCTACTGCTCTAACCTCGAACCTTCGCTTCCAAGGTTCGAGGGTCAGTCGCCCGAGGTCAAAGTTAGCTGGACTGAGCTTCCCCTGGAGTGGGAACAGCCCACGGTCGAAGTTTTCTAGGTGCACCACGCTCAAGTGCTCCAGTCCAGGGTTACCGGGGTTGGAGTCATTGCCACCTTCGTCTGCCGCCAGATCCAGCCGCGAAGCTGAGGGTCCATTCGATGTTTGAGTATACCAATCATCTGGATGTGACCCAGGAGTCGGCCGAGGCCCTTCCGGAAGAAGAGGCGCGACGCCGAGTCAGAAGGTTGCTAGCCCAGGGAATGGACCTGGACACCTCCGGTCACCCGGCGCCATTCAGCCTCACCAACTCCCTAAACCAGGCGAACAACCACTCCTCCGACTTCGTAATTTGTAGTTTGTGCTGTAGACGAGTCATACTCGGACTGCGTATGTGCGCCCCGACCTCGTAGGACCTCTTCGGCTTTAGTTCCAATGCCCCTCTTCCGGAGAACGAGGTCTGGAACTAGCCGTACTACGCCGACATCCCCGTAGGCGGGCAACTGCCGCAAGGGGAGCCGTATCCTCTACTGCCGGCGCCGGGTCGTCGAGGGGAGGAACATCCGGTACCGAGGAGCCCGGCGCCCCTCCGTCGAGTGTAGTGGCTCCTGCAGGAGAGGCACAAGATGAGGAAGACGACGTCCCCCTCATCATGTGGCGAATGAGGGGGCCCGCCACTGATGCTTCCTCAGGAGGGCAGGGTAGCTCCTCTGCCTGTCCTGACCCGGATTCCGACTGCCGTCACCGAGGAAGTTCCCCACGCGGCTGGAGATGAAGTCCCTCCTAGTCGGAGGGGGAAGAGGACCGCTGACGCCGCCTTCGGGGGACAAGGTGGTTCTTCGGTGCCGCTGGCCTTGACAACCGCTGCGCTAGGGCAGCAGGCCTCGAGCGTAGGAGGCACATCCCCCTCCCCCGGGGTGTCAGGTACGCCATCAACAGTGTGTCTTCTGCCCTTTTTTCTTTTGCTTTACTACAGATGGTGGTCATAACCTGGATGTCTCTGTAGGCCAAGGAAGCCGGCGGATCTCCCGAAAGGCAAACCTAGTGCCCAGGGGTCCGGCCATGGTGGAGGAGGTTCGGGGCCAGGTGTCCGACCCCCGTCTCCTTCGAGGGATGCCTCGGCTCCTTGTCCACAGCCTTCTCCCCGACGAGGCAGTGCGCCCCCTACCCCGCCGCTCCTCAGCTGGAAAAGCCCAGCGCCGGAGCGCAGGCTTCGACTACGTCAAGGTAGGCGGACCCAAGTCGGGCGGGAACCGTCCCACCGGACCACAGGTGAAATCTGGCGATGCCGGTGGAGGAGATCAAGATCAAGCATGTGCCCCCCTCCTCCGCCAGGTTCCCAGCTGGTCCTCCAGCCGCTACGGGTCCGACAGACGGACCCCGTGAGGCCGAGTGAGGTCCTCCGGGAAATCGACGATGTCCGGGAGGCGGAAGAATGGGGCGAAGCAATGGATATCGCCGCCTAGCTTGGAGAGACGCTCCCAGCGAGGAGAGCGCCAACCTGATGAACGGCAGGCTACGGCTGTTGATGCAAGTAGGGTTTTCGCCCTTGCGTGTTTGTTTCTACTTTTCTGTTTTTCACCTGTGAGTGCGCCGATGGTGCACCCACTGGAGAGTAGCCCCCGAGCCTCTGCTCGACTATCTCAGGCGGGCGGAGGCTCTTTATTAGCCTGTAGATTTCATACTGGGGGCACGGTCAGTGCACCTAGCGGGTGTAGCCCTCGAGCCTCCAGCTGACTGGAAGAGTCAGGCGGAGGTTCTTCTTGGCTTGTAGGTTTCACATTGGGGGCATGATCAGTGCACCCAATGGGTGTAGCCCCCGAGCCTCCACTTGGTTCGTGGAACCGAGTGGAGAGTCTTGACACTTTTCTCGAGTAGCTGATATTATATCCGAGTGGCTAACTTCCTCTGTTGTTTCTTGCAGAGATTAACCCGTCGGTCTAGAGAGAAGACCGAGTTCCTTCAGGAGTAGCTCCCCGCCTTTGACCAACTCAGCTAGTGCAAGGCTGAGTGGGACAACTTGAAGGGTACCCTCCAAGCGAACAGGAAGAACGCGCGCGCGAGGGGTCAAGATTGCGGCCCTGAGGAGGAGCCTCTCCCAAGAGGCCGCCCGGGTTCAAGGTAAGGAAGCCGAGTGTCTTTGATCATTTTTGTTTTCGCCGTGCTGACTCATCTTCTGCAGCTGCTGAAGACGAAGCCTCCAAGCTCAGGAAGGAGCTCGAGGCGATGAACGCCCACGTCGGGCAGTTGGAGAAGGAGACGGTCGTCATCGACGGTAGCCTGAGGAGGGCTCTGGAGGTCGTCGAGGCGGCGAACAAAGGGCCTCCGATTCCGCCGGTGGTAAGTACTTGACCTGGGTCCTGGTCGGTTGGAGAATGCTGAAGTGCCCTGTTGACGTGTTTGTGCTGTCTCCACAGCATTCCAGATACGCATCGGCAAGATCAACGAGACGACCGAGTCCTTGAAGGCGGCTGGTCGGAAGGTCTGCGATACATTGTGGGAGGACGACCCAACTCCGGACTAGACGGAGGTGGTCATGGAGCACCTTCGGTGAGCGCCTGATGAAGTGAAGGCGTTGATGAAGGAGCACACCCAGACCGGAGTCGAGTATGCACTCGTGGTGACTAAGTCCCACTATCCGGTGATCGATATGAAGGAGATCGAGGATGGGCTTGCCACCGACGTCCCCGAGAAGGAGGTCATGGCACTGATCACCGAAGTTCTTCTGGCCACGGACTCCCTGGCCGAACGCGCCAGCCTGTAGCAGTGGGGAAACAAAAACATTTTAACTGTTCGATATGCCTTGTAGGTACTCGGGAAATCCGAGTGTACTTCAATTATGCATGTTTTTTTGTGGATGAACTTTGTCTGATGTTTGTTAATCTCGTTCGAAAAGATCCGTTCGTGTGTAAATTAACTCTTTGTGTGTGCCCTTGCCGATCCGTCGTAGCCCCCATTGCGTAGAGAGTAGCCGTGGGCTGTTTCCTGCGTAGCGTAGGGTTGTGGCGTAGACCGGCAATCGAAGACAAAGGGTTAACGCTGAGCCTTGTACACAGTACTAAAATAATTGTTCGAAGGAGGAGAGCCCGAGTGCGGCTGAGCGCACTCGGCGCGGTGTAGCCCCCGAGTGTCCATTATGCACTACCAAGAGCGTGC
The DNA here is from genome assembly GCA_019208055.1 of Stipa capillata. Lineage (NCBI taxonomy): Eukaryota > Viridiplantae > Streptophyta > Magnoliopsida > Poales > Poaceae > Stipa > Stipa capillata. Next base: position 184,406 of record JAGXJF010002308.1, read on the forward strand.
GTAGCGGGTCAGTCGGGAACCCCGGGAGTTATTCGGATAGGGCAAAGAAATATTTATTCATTTGTTTGTTTTAAAATATGAAAGTACAAAGCTTAAGTATAGAATCGACGTAGCTGTTCAATGTTCCACGGATTGGTGATGACGTTGCCATCCTTATCCTTCAGTCGGTAAGCCCCCGGGCGTAGAGCTTCAGTGATCACATACAGACCCTCCCATGGTGGTGAGAGCTTGTGCTTGTCTTTGTTGGACTGGACTCGGCGTAGCATCAAGTCACCAATGTTAAATGAGCGGCCACGTACGTGCCGGCTGTGATAGCGTCGTAGGCCTTGCTGGTACTTTGCCGACCGAAGGAAGGCGACTTCGCGTGCTTCTTCAAGCTGGTCAATAGCATCTTGTCTTGCTTCTTCTGACTCGGCCTCGGTGTAAGCCCAGATGCGCGGGGATCCATGGTCCAGATCAGTCGGCAACACGACCTCGGCTCCATATACCATGAAGAAAGGTGTGTAACTGGTTGACCGGTTGGGCGTAGTCCGCAGGCTCCAAAGCACCGAGGGCAACTCGGCTGCCCATTTACCCATAAATTTCTTCAGGCGCTGGAAAATCCGAGGTTTGATGCATTACATAATTAGACCATTGGCTCGCTCGACCTACCCGTTGGTGCGTGGGTGTGCCATAGCGGCGAAGTTGAGGCCAATGTTGTAGTCGTCGTAGAATTGGAGGAAAGGGCCACCGGTGAACTGAGTGCCGTTGTCCATGATGATGCTGTTGGGGACGCCGAAATGGTAGACAATATCCCGGAAGAATTCGAAAACCTTTTCAGCAGTGATCGTGGCAACTGGTTTGGCTTCAATCCACTTGGTAAATTTGTCGACGGCGACGAAGAGGTGTGTGTAACCCCCCGGGAGCCTTCTTGAGGGGACCAACCATGTCCAAACCCCAGACAGGAAAAGGCCATGAGATCGGGATGGGTTGGAGTGCCTGGGCTGGCAAGTGTGTCTGCTAGACGAAATACTAGCATCCCTTGTAGGTGCGTAAGATGTGCTCGACATCTGAAACGGCAGTCGGCCAGTAGAAACCCTGTCGGAAAGCTTTCCCAACTAGCGACTTTGGTGCTGCGTGGTGCCTGCAAACTCCCGAGTGAATATCATGTAGTAGTTGTTTCCCCTGATCCTGAGGTATGCACCGCTGGAGGATTTCGAGGGTGCTCTTCTTGTAAAGTTTGCCTTCAACCACGACGTAGGCCTTGGCACACCGTGCGAAGCACCGCGCCTCGGTCTGATTCGGTGGGAGAGTGTCCCGCAGGAGGTAGTCGAGGAAAGGCGTTGTCCAGTCGGGAGTGATGACTAAGACGTCTTGCAAAGTCTGCTGAGTGCTATCAGATCCCGCAGGGTGTGGTTCCTCGGTTTCGGACGCTGTTTCCGTTTTGATGGAGGGAGCATGCAACTCCTGGAGATAAACTCCAGCCGGGACAATGTCCTAGCTAGACCTCAGCTTGGCGAGTGCATCTGCAGCCTCGTTGTCTCGGCGGAGGACATGCGTGATCTCGAGGCCGTCGAACTTGGCTTCGAGCTTGCGCACCTCTTGGTAGTAGGCTTTCATGGTTGGGTCTCTGCACGACCATTCCTTCATAACCTGCCTGACCACCAGTTCGGAATCTCCACGGGCTAGGAGCCGGTGAATTCCAAATGAGGTCGCGATGCGTAAGCCGTGTAGTAGGGCTTCATATTCGACGACGTTGTTGGATGCCGGGAAGTGTATCTGTAGCACATACTTGAAGCGTTCCCCTTTTGGAGAAATGAGAATGATGCCAGCCCCCCGCGCCCTGAAGCATCAGTGAACCGTCAAAGTAAAGCGTCCAATGTTCCTGGTTAATGACCGAGGGCGGGGATTGGACTTCTGTCCACTTGGCCATGAAGTCGTCATGAGCTTGAGACTTGATAGCCGTGCGGGGGGCATAAATGATGCTAAACACCATTAGTTCCATCGCCCATTTGGCAATCCTTCCTATAGCGTCACGATTGTTGATGACGTCAGCGATTGGGAAGGAACTGATCACCGTAATCGGGTATCCTTGGAAGTAGTGGACTAGCTTCCGAGATGTGATGAACACTGCATAGATGATCTTCTGTATTTGTGGGTGTCACGCCTTGGACTCAGAAAGTACTTCACTAATGAAGTAGACCGGGCGCTAAACCTTCTAGATATGGCCTAGCTCGGAGCGTTCAACAACCAAGACGGTACTGGATACCTGGGTAGTCGCTGCAATATAGAGGAGCAGTGGCTTGTTGGGCATTGGGGAAGCCAGCACCGGGGGTGTGGTTAGGAACTTTTTCAACCCGTCGAGGGCGTCTTGAGCCTCAGATGTCCAGGTGAAGGTGTCCGACTTCTTCATGAGCTTGTAGAGTGGCAGGGCCTTTTCGTCGAGTCGAGAGATGAATCGGCTAAGGGCTGCCATGCACCTGGTCAGCCGTTGGACATCCTTGAGGTTTTTTGGTGGCCCCATCTTGATGATGAAGCCGAGTAGCTTTCCCGAAGGCACTCCGAAAATGCACTTTTCCGGGTTGAGCTTCATGTTGAATAGTCTAAGGTTGGAGAAAGTTTCCCCCAAGTTGGTTAGGAGATCCTCTTTCTTCTCGGACTTGACCACCACATCGTCGACGTAGGCCTGCACATTCCTACCGATTTGCCCCTGGAGGCAACGCTGTATGCACCGTTGGTACGTAGCACCGGCGTTCTTTAAGCCAAAAGGCATGGAGACGTAGCAGAAAGCCTCGAATGGAGTGATGAACGAGGTTTTAATCTCGTCATCCTCCTTCATCTTGATCTGATAGTAGCCCGAGTAGGCATTGAGAAAACACAAAATTTCACAGCCGGTAGTGGAGTCGATCACCTGGTCGATGCGAGGCAATGTGAATGGGTCTTTGGGACATGCTTTGTTAAGGCTCGTGTAGTCAACGTACATCCTCCATTTTCCATTCTTTTTGCGAACAAGGACTGGGTTCGCTAACCGGTCGGGATGGTACACTTCTTTAATAAAGCCAGCTGACAAATGCTTTGCTATCTCTTCTCCTATTGCTCTACGCCTATCCTCAGCAAAATGCCGAAGGCGCTGCTTGACCGGTTTGGCATCCGGCCGAACGTTCAGAGATTGCTCGGCAGCCTCCCTCGGGACTCCAGGCATGTCAGAGGATGTCCATGCAAAGATGTCCCGGTTGTCGCGGAGAAAGCTGACAAGCGCGCTTTCCTATTTGTCACTGAGCACAGTCCCGATCGGCCTTGTTTTGGAGGAGTTTTCTGGATCGAGCTGGATTGCCTTGGCGTCCCACGCCGACTGGAAGGATGTCGATGCTGAAGCTTTCTTGGCCGGGGGTGCTTCCTCGACCACAGTCGACTTGAGGTTGTCAAGCTCGGCTGCTGCGATTTGGGCTGCGGCAAGGTTGCAGTTTTCTAGTTCACATGCATAGGTGTGCTAGAAGTTGCTTTGCACCGTTATTATCCAGTGGGGACCCGGCATCTTGAGCTTCAGGTAGACATAACTGGGGACAGCCATGAATTTGGCGTAGCAAGGACGCCCTAGGATGGCGTGATATGAGCCTAGGAATTCGACGACCTCAAAAGTGAGGGTCTCGGTTTGGAAGTTGTCGGGCGTACCGAAAGTGACCGCCAAAGCGATCTGCCCGAGTGGCTTTGCTAGCTTGCCGGGTACTACCCCGTGGAAGGGTGCACCAGTGGGCATGACCTCCGAGCGAGGGACTTTCATGTCGCCCAGAGTCTTGATGTAAAGGATGTTCAAACCGCTCCCTCCGTCCATGAGGACCTTGGTGAGTCGAACGCCACGTATAATTGGGTCTACCACCAAGGGGAACCTTCCAGGATGAGGTATGTAGTCGGGATGATCTGAGTGGCTTTATGAGATTATGGACTCGGACCATCGCAGGTATTGGGGTACTGCTGGCTCGACCGCATTGACTTCGCAGTCCGTGAGCTTCTAGCGACGCTTGGATTCGTAGCCGTTTGGGCCGCCGAAGATCATAAGGCATGCAATCTCCTTTGGAAATTCGTCGCCCTCATCCAGGGGAGGATCCTTCTTGTTCCGGCTGGGGGTAAACGGCTTGTTCAAATTCTTTTAGAGATTGCAATCACGTGTGAGATGGTTGGACTTTGGCCCATGGAAGTGACACGGCTGGCTCATCATCTCCTCAAAAGTGGCGTTGCCGCGCTGAGGTCGGTGCTGTGAAGCGCGCTCGGTAGCAGCAACGAGGTCTCCATTCTTGCGCTTCCGGTGTTTTTTCTTGGGCGACCTGAGGCGATCTCTTGGTTTGGGAGAATCGGGAGCCTTGCCCTTCCCCTTGTCATCTTTGGTCGCACTGCGAACAGCTTCTTCACCAATCGTGAAGTTGTTTGCAATATCAAAGAGCTCGCGCGTAGTCTGGGGATTCTTACGTGCGATTTTATGGATGAGATCTGTGCTCCAGACACCCTTGGAGAAAGTGGTGATGACGTCGCCCTTCCGGATTTCTGGCAGAGTTTTTTTCTTTTTGGAGAAGCGTTGAATGTGCTCTCTAAGGATGTCGCCCGCTTCCTGGGTGTAACTGTGGAGATCCCACGTGTTTCTCGGCCTGTTGTAGGTGCCCTGGAAGTTGTTCACGAAGAGAGTCTCAAGATCGGCCCAGGACTGAATGCTGCCCTGAGGCAGGCTGGTCAACCAAGCTCGGGCCGAGTCGGCTAAGAATAGGGGCAAGTAATGAATCGCAACAAGACATCATAAAGCACTATAAGAACAAGTCTTGTTACTCTCAGAACCTCTCTACCCAATCGAAGCTAGTCTAGTCTACTCTCTTCCCCCCCTTTGGCATCTAGACACCAAAAAGAGAGAGAAAGAAACTACAACCCAACTAAGCTAAGCCTTGGGGCATCATCGAACGACACAGAAGGTGGTGCGGAAGCTTTAGACATCGAAGCTGCGGTGCCGATGGTCAGGGTAGGAGTCAGTGCGGTAGTGTTAGTGGAACTAGTGGTCTTTGCTTCTTCTGACGGTCAGGGTAGGAGTCTATGCGGTAATGTTAGTGGAACTAGTGATCTTTGCTTGCTAGGATTTTTCCTTTTGCCTCAGTGGTTGTAGATTCTAGAAAAGCCATGAGTGCTCTCTGAAAAGTATTTCCTATAGATCTCCTGGCATGACCCTTCTTGGGTGAAGGTGCCTTCCTTACCGGGACATTCACGGTCCCCTTGGAAATGTGGCTAGAAGTCCTCTGCTTGTTTTCTACAACTATGCCCTTCTGAACCTAAGCTAATAGATTTCCCAATGGGGATCTCATAGCATCATTACCATTTGAATCGGAAGCTGACTCTACTTCCGAGGATTTAGCTTTGCCTTTATCGGCCTTGGCAGCTCTAGCTTTGGATTTTTCTTTATGGTCACCTTGGAGGCCAAAGTTAATGCATCTACAAGCGCATCAAGCAGGTTTGTCTAGGTACCGAGAGGCACCAGACCAAACCCAATGGCAAAAGTTAATGCAATACAAGCACACAGACAACCAGATGCACTGAGTTGGATAATCCACACTTGGCGTGCATCGTCGACCTGACCTAACTCTGGGTTGGCGGCTTGGGGTGATGCGATTTCTTCCTGGGGGTTCTGGCTCTCCGATGGGGTTGGAGCACCTTCAGTGACTGTTGGTGCTCTTGGTATAGGATGCTCTTCGATTTTAGGAGCATAGGTGGATGTTGCCGAAGAGTCGCTAGAAGCAGACGAAGAATGCAGAAGAGGGGAGTTCCGTTGCGACAAGATCCAGAACTCCACCCGCTGGATGAGGAGGTCATGCTGAGCGACCAGATAGTGTGAGAGGTGGGTTACCATGGCATCTTCGTCTGAAGGTGGGTGGGTAAACCTTGTATCTTCTCCAGGGACGCGGCGGGGATAGAATAGAAAAGCTCTCTGGTTCATACCAGAGACACGGTAGCAGAGAAGGGTGATGGCTTCTGATGCAGCCATCTGAATGGCCATGGTTAGGGTAGGCATGACTCTTCCGTAGATCCTGGATGGCGCGCTTGGATTGGAGCTGGCGAGGTAGATGTGAATGTCAGCCCAAAATTGGTGCACGACGCCGGGGCCTGGCTTCTGTAGACTTCATACTCTGGTCATCGTGTTGCTCCGAGGCCTTGTCGGGCTACAGTCCATAGGATGTTGGTGAAGCCAGCAAGATTTTCAGCGGTAGTCTCTTGGCAGAGGGTTCGTTGAGGCATCATCTTCGCAGAGGAGAGGATGAACAGGGGAAAGGAGCACTGGAAGCGAATGGCTCTTTCAGTGAGGAAAGTGTTTAGCAAGGAGAAAGGTGGCACGGAGTGCGGTACGGGGAGGGGACGGGGTCCATATAGCCGTTTGGCAACTCGGTAGTGGAAGCGTGGCACGCTGCCCTAGATAGGATCCTACTGCCCACGTTTGATCAGTAACCTTTGGTGAGAGAAAACCAAGGTTGTTGAATAAAGGGAGGCATATGGCCAACAACAAGGAGAAACATTGGAGGGCAATAATAGAAGGTAGCTTGGAGAGACATAAGGGTTGCTGACCAAACAAGAAGGCATTGATGAGAGGCAAGGTAGGTCACGAGAGAGGGGACAGAGCTAGCTTTCTATAGGTCGAGAGACAAGATAAAGCTCTTTATTTATATAACACGGGTGTTGCTGCCACACGCATCACAGGACGGATGTGTAGCTCACACCATACATATTTAACCAAAAGATGCAAGGCAACAAAGCACATTACAACAGTACAACTGGGTACATGGTTAGGCGGACTAATTCCGTCGCAGGGCCTTTGTTCTCGGAGGGGGTAGGAGGCTCTGAGAGCTGATGTTGTTCCTGGGGCGTGGTCCGTGCGGTGAGATTGGGTTTACCCTAGCCATATGGTCTCTTCAGTTATAAATGGTTCGCTCACCATGTGGAATGCCCGGGCAAAGATCGTCTGTAGGTTTCAAGCAAACACTTAGCAGAAACTGTAGAGTGTTCATCCATAATGTTTCGGCAAGGTTTGTTTGGATACTCCAGAGAGAAAAATATTTTTGTGCCACAAGCAAAATTTCATCCGAATGTTCTGAGCAGGTTTTTTTTGGAAGTTCCAAGTGAAAGCATACATTCTGTTTCAAAATTGTTACATATCCAGAAGTTCTGACCGATACTGCTACGGAAGTTCCGACCAACAGACCAAATGATCAAATGTGTATATTTAGATGAATGACTTTGATGTGATAGATATAGATAACATCTATGAAGTCCTTATGGGTTCTAGTTATATCCAAGTGGGAAACAACCAAACAATCAAAGCAACACTTCGATGCAAATTGAAGATCAACTCAAGATCTAGGTATTATGTGCAAAGATGCAACAAACACTTAGATGTATGAAAGCAAAGAAAAACTATGTAGAACAAAAAATGATGATTCTGTGTGGGGTTTCCACTATATGTGAGCTAAAATTTGCACTAGGACCCGTATGCATTGGAGCATGAGATCCTATAGTTAAATGACTCACGATTTTGTCTGTCCATCACCCTAAGGATAATCAATACACAAAATTATTGTTTTACTCACACCTCATAGGATGTTGTGTTCATTTAGAGAACAACACTCCCCCTTGATATGTTCATCATCTTAAGCTCCAAGAATCAAAGCAAAGCGATTCAAAAAATGTGTAAAGCATTAAGCAACGTTTCGAGAACAGAAGATATTTAACTTATTCCTCAACCCACAAAATCTATACTTATCTAAGAGCTAGGTGAAGATATCCGCGAAATCTTTTTCCATCCTTACATGGCTCAATCCTAAGGGTGAAAACAGAGCGGATACGGACATAAACTAGCTCTACCATATCCTTTTTCACATTTTTATCAGATTCAGAAATGAATACAGAAATCCCGGATACGAATACAAATGCGAATAGTGTCAGATACGAATGTGGAGTGAATATAGAGCAGATACAAATATGATTTCGAATATCTGTCGGAACACAAAAACCCCTTTAAAATGTACAAAAATATAACATAAACAACAAATGAGTTCATTTTTTCTTAAAGTTTGCAACTTAATCATGAAGGAATCACAAATATTATGTTCAGAAAGTAGGGTGCATCACAATTTACAAAGTCTCAAATTGACAATATAATGGCAAACAAAAGCCACCAAGAACATGAGTACATGACCACAATATGTGACAAAAAATTATGGAGGAATCACAAATATTTTACAAGCAACTATACTAATAGATATTTTATCACAATTCAAACAGTATAGCGTGCATCGCAATTCACAAAGTCTCAACATGACAACATAACAGCAACCAAAAGCCACCAAGAACATGAGTACATGACCACAATACGAGACAAGCGAAGCACATTGCATAAAAAATAAAGGTAGGTAGCGGTTCCAATATCCATTCATATCATAAAATTCATATCATTCCTCCATGTCCTCCGTCATGTCCTCATCCATATCACTTTCAACCATATCCTCTTGCTCCCCCACTACAAAGGCAAGTATGAAACAAATAATGGTCGAACACCTAGATATAAAAAGAAGCACACCTACAGATTAGATAAGAAAAACAAACCATTTCCATCACACATGCAAAACGTCGCTCAAGGCTCTAAATTTCCAACTCAGTGATGATAGATGCAATGTTACCACCTAAAAGATGAGTCAAAGATTAATAGCCTAAAAAAATTCCTCACATGATGAACAAGCCACTAAAGCAAAACTAAAAACTTACCTTTTCTAGATGCTACAGTCCAATCTTTAGTACAAATTAAAGCTTGCACAATCTCAGGATCTAGACAGGTGCGGAATGGATCAACAACTCATCCAGCAGCACGGAATGCTGACTCTGAAGCAACCGTCGACACTTAAATAGATAGTACATCACGGGCAAGTTGGGAAAGAATAGGGAGCTCAGGTTGCTTCAGCTTCCACCATGATAAGATATCAAACACCCCATCATGTTATACATTTCATTCCACTAGATGTTGCCCCATGTAAACTTTAAACTCAGTTTTGGTACTATGGCCTGAGACATTACTGCTCTTCAAAAATTTCTCAATATCAAGATCAGAATCATCAGCATTCTCATCCACTCCATGCGCAATAGTAGCACTACTAGCTGTCTTCTTTGAAGTTGCTTGTGAAGTGGAGACATAAGCTTGGAACAATTGGTTGAGAATATTAGTAAAATTATCAACCTCTTCCTTGGAATTGGCGGGGTAAATCTTCACTTCAAAATATTCTACCAAATTTGCCTTGTATCTAGGATCAAGAAAACATGCTTAGCAAGTGCCATGTTAGACCTTTTTCCAATACGTATCATATTTAATTTTCATAGAATGTGCCATAGCTGAAATTATTGGATCAAAGTTATCACACCATTATGTAATTGCAATCTTCGTCTGACAAAACTTTGTAAAAAACTAATCGGCAGTTGGATATGTAGTGCCAGAGAATAGCTCGGTAGCATCAAAAAAAGGCTTCAAGCATGCAAATATTGAAGTTGTCATAGCCCAGTTGTTCGAAGTCGGAGCACATTTCTTATATTTGCTTTTATGCCAAAGAAAAAGCCTATCAAAAGCATCTTTATAGTAAATTGCACTCTTCAACATAAGATATGTGGAGTTTCACCTTGTAGGAACATCGAAGGAGTGACCTTTTTTCACATCCAAGTCACATTCTGAAGCACATTTCTTAAACTCCAGATACTGCAATGGAGAGTTCTTCACAATTGCAATTGTATTTCCAATATTTGTAATAGCTGGTGCAATTGTCGTTAACCCATCTTGGGCAACAAGGTTCAGAATGTGATTCAAACATCTCACATGAAAAAAGAGGCCATAACAAACTAATGGAGATATCTTATTTTCATTACCACCCCCTGAACACATTTATCATTTGCTGCAGCATTATCCAAAGTAAGTGCAAGCAATTTCCGATCAAGATTCCAATCCACTATACTATCATAAAACACTGAGCACAAATTCTTTCCTGAATGATGTCCTTCTATATAAATGAACTTGATGATTCTTCTTTCTGCATGCACCAACTGTCATCTATCCAATGCACTGTGATGCACACGTAGCCTTTGTTTTGGTTAGATGTCCACATATCCATGGTTGCACTAAAGCGGCATTGGAGGGTTTTAATGTACTCATACAAGTTTTTCTTTTCCTCTAAAAACATATTCAAAATCTCTTTCCTCACAGTAATGCGGCTTTTAATTGGAAAAGTAGGAAGCAAAGACTTGAGAAAATCTACCAAGTACTCATGCTCAACAATATTGAAGGGATATTCATGCATGATAATTGCGAGATTAAATTTCTTCAAACTAGCAGCCTCATCATACCTATAAATCTCAACCGATGCAGTTGAATCGTCACCTTCACTTTTCTTCAGATTGAGTCTTTGTTGCCCATTCAAGATATGATGCTTGCTTTTCAAGTGATTTTTGAAAACCGATGTGCCTCTCGAGCTCTCGCGATGACCTTTGTAGGTGCACTTCTTGCATTGGGCCCATAGCTCTTCAACATCGTTTCCATCTGCATCTTTAGTATTGACCGTATACCTATTGTAGTGATCCCAAACCTCAAAGGTGGTTCTCTTAGCTCTCTTTCCAAGAGGAGGGAGATTGTCCTCAGTATTAGCAGTCAAATCCACATTTGGCACAGGGTGGGGGGCTGGGGCTACAGAAGTGGTAGTGACTAATTGAATGGCATAGCTGGACCTGGAGATGTAGCACTTGCACTTGCACTTGCACTGCTACTTGTGGTATTGTCCATGGCTATCTAGCACCTAGAGAAATAAGCATCAACAATTCAACATTACACTTACATACATGGTATACTTATTGAGAGTAGAAATCAAATTGATGTAAAGTGTTCTAGTACTAGTAGTGACACATATCACTGAACACTAAGAAACAACGTTCTGGGCAATGCCAAATGCCATCAGATTACCATAGAGTTGTGCAATCCATTGGCCTTTCACCCTTTATATATACTTATCCATTTCTAGCATAACCAATTGTACAATTCAACAGAAATACAAAAAGAAAAAAGGTCAGCCTACTAACCAACTAGGAGGATACCAAAAGAGTACTAGCAAAAGACCAAATCCTGATAATCCCCTGTTAAATTGTGTCTTAGTTCAGCAGAGTGCATATCTCATTAACTATAAAAAAAGATTAAGCATCGCAACGCCTTACTCAAATTTACTGTGTAAACTACTATATTCCACTACAATAGTTTGGTGTGCACTAAAGTCATATATAGTGTTAATCCCTTCCCAATTCCCTAATCAACAAATTGCACCAGTAAGCAGTTATCCCCTAATAGTTGTTTAAGCAGTTATCTAATCAAATCTATGATATTGCTACAACTGATGCCAACATCACACCACGAAACAAGTAGATCAGCACGCGCATGTGGAAGTACAGGCAAATCCAATCAAAACGAGAGGCCACATGCTTACCTAGTCACCTATGCGAGGGCCTTGTGCGAATCGGCGCTAGGTGCTCAGGGCAGTCGTGGAACGGCACGGCCGCGCGGATGCATGTTCATTGAGCAGTCCCTATGGACATGCGGTCGTCCGAGAGGAGTAGGAGCAGCGGCGTGGATGCACAGTCATCCGTGCCGGTGTGGTCGCGGACTCGCGGGGGCACATGGCACTGCAGCTGGCGGCGGACGACGGCCAAGTCGTGGCCTATGTGGTTGTGCCTGGCTGCTTGGCTGCCTACTGCCTTAGTGCTAGGTTTGATAATGGGCCTATTGGGCCAAGTCTTAGGCAGCCTGGCAAGGTATACAAGCTCCACAAGGATAATCCATATTTCTCACCTTCGGATATTCGGTGTCGTATTCGTTTCAGACGAAAAACTATAGTTCCGTATTCATTTCCATATCTGACAGGCAAATTTTGTTTCTGTTTCCGCTCTGAAACTATCCAACAAAAATCCATATCCGAACAATCCGAATCCGTTTTGTCCGGATCAGGCAGAAACTATCCGATCCGTTTTCACCCCTACTCAATCCTATATCTCCTTTAGTCAAATGATCCCTACAGAAGTGGTGTCAAATATCTATGTGTTTGACTCGGGAGTGTTGGAGGGGATCGCTGGCTATCTTGATTGCGCTTTCATCATCACATAAAGATGCACTTCTTTTGAGTCAACTCCGTAATCCTTCAAGGTTTTCCTCATTAAAGCAATTGAACGCAACAACTATCCACGGAGATGTACTCCACTTCAATGGCCGATAGGGCTATGGAGTTTTATTTCTTGGATGACTATGGCACTAAGGATCTACCAAGAATTGGCATGTGCCAGAGGTGATCTTTTTATCTACCTGACACTCCACATAATCCAAATCCAAGATCAAAAGTATCACTCTTGGTATACCACAAGCCTAGGTTAGGTTTATGAACTAGATATCTCAAGATCCTCTTAATGGCCACAAGATAACACTCCTTAGGAGTGCCTTGAAATCTTGCACACATGCACATGCTAAGAATGATGTCGGGACTAGATGTACAAAGATAAAATAGAGAGCCAATCATGGACCAATATACCCTTTGATCGACAGACTTACCTCATTGAGGTTGAGATGTCTGTTGGTTTATATTGGAGTACCGATTGGCTTAACATTCTTCATGTCAAACTTCTTGACCATGTCCTTGATGTACTTGCCTTGGCTAATGAAAGTTCCTTTTTGTAGTTGCTTGACTTGGAGTCTAAGGAAGAACTTCAATTCACCCATCATGGACTTCTAGAATTTTTCGGCCATGATATTTCTGAATTCCTTGCTAAATGCATTGTTAGTCGTCCTGAATATGATACCATCCACATATATTTGGCAAATAAAGCTCGCCATTAATGAACTTAGTGAACAATGTGGAATCAATCTTTCCAATTTTGAACCCCTTCTTGACTAGAAACTCCCTAAGACACTCATGCCATACTCTAGGAGCTTGTTTGAGGCCATTAGTGCCTTATGGAGTTTGTAGACCTGGTTAGGAAACTTAGGTCTTCAAATTGGGAGGTTGCTCTACATGGAATAGTTCATTTATTTTCCAATTTATAAATACACTCTTGACATCTGTTTGATAAAGCTTCATATTATGATGATTAGCAAATGCAAGCTAGATTCTAATGGCTTCTAGTCTTGCAACCAGGGCATAAGTATCCCCAAAATCAAAACCTTCAACTTTAGTGTACCTTTCGGCTACATGTCTAGCCTTGTTCCTTACAACTTGTCCATCTTCACCTTGCTTGTTGCGGAAGACCCACTTGGTGCTGATGTTGTTTTGGTTTGGTCTCTCCACAGGCGTCCAAACTTGATTGTACTCAATGTTGTTGAGCTCTTCATTACATAAAATTCACCCAATTCGGATCCTAAGGAGCATCATCTACCTAGGTTGGCTCTAAAGAGGAACAAGTAATGTTCATAAAAGTTTGCCACACGGCAGTGAATTTGATTGCCTTTACGCATGTCGCCAAGAATTTGGTCGACTGGATTGATCCTGTTGCAAGTTCCTATTTATACTTGGATGAGCTGATTGTGCTTGGTATTGGACTTGAGATGGGACTTGTGTTTGTAATTGAGCTTGAGCATTGTCATTTTGAACTTGGGTCATCTCCACACTTTGGATCTCGTCTTGTGTCAATGTGGGAGGCTCCACTTTAGTTGACGAGCTTTACGTGGCTTCCATTGGCATCACTTCTCCTAGTGACATGTTCTTGATGGCATTTGCTGAAGTGATGGTTTCTTCAATCAAGTTGGCGGTAGCACAGGGGGCTCCTCCCCTATGAGCTGCTACCCTGCCACCTCGTCAGTGTCATACTAGGGGCTTGGCCTCTAAGAGAAGTTCCAAGAGGCAACACAAGGAGTATGTAGGAGAGGTGAAAATCGTAGGAGTGCTCAATCCTACCCCACCTCCAAATGAGTGAGTATGCTGTGACCTTCACAGAGGAAGATGCTAAGGAGATATGCTTCCCACATGATGATGCCCTCTTCGTAACCGCTATGGTAGCCAACTGTCAGCTCACCAAGCTCCTTGTTGATATTGGAAGCTCGTCAAATATCTTATACTTCTGCACCCTCAAAAGCTTGCTAGAACTACAAGGGGGCGACAAGGATGGTTCACTAGAGCCATCACTTTAACCATTCAGTAGTTTCATACTTGGGAAAAGCCGTAGAACCGCTTGGTCAAATTGAACTTCTCATGGCCTTCAGGACCATGGAAAATCACCAGAAAGAGATGGTACCCTTCGATGTGGTGGACATGGAATCATCTTTTAACGTGATCATAGCAAGAGTCAGTCTCAGCTATTTCTGCGTGGCCGTGCACCAAAACTCTTGTGCCTTGAGATTCCTAGCCTACAAGGACCTATCACGATGTGTGGAGAAAAAACTCAGGATCGCAACATGCTCCACCTGTAGGAGATGAAGCACGTGACCAAAGAAATAACCAACAATAGAGTGAACCTCCTCTCTAGCATCGAGGAACTCTCTTTGGCTTCACCTGAGAGATTCACACCAAAGCCTCATCTTAAGGGAGAACTGAAGGAGATTCACCTCTTTGGGAGCAAAAATGCATGCACTATGAAGATAGGAGTGGACTTAGCAACAAAGCTTCAAGCAAGCCTCACCTCCCTCCTTAAGAAGAATGCTGGTCTTTTTGCCCGATCGCTCGTCGAAATGCAAGGTGTCCCATGTGAAGTAATGCAACATCACCTTGCTGTCAAGTCCGACCATGCCCTGGTGTAGCAGAAACTCTGAAAATTGTCCTTGGAAAGAAGTGACGCCATCAAAAAAGAAGTTGAGAAACTCATCAAGCCAGTCTCATGTGAGAGGTGTGGCATTTCGAGTGGTTGGCCAATCCAGTCTTGGTCAAGAAGGCCAACGAAAAATGACGCATGTGCATAGGCTTCACCAACCTTAACAAGGCATGACCAAAAGAAAACTACCTTCCTCCTCGCGTTCACCAATTGTTCTTTCTTGGACGCATACTCCGGATACCACTATGTCCACATGGCTAAGAAAGATGAAGAGAAAACGGTCTTCACCCTCCCTTGGCACTTTCTGCTACCTACACATGACATTTGGCATGAGAAATGCCGAAGCAACTTTCCAGCGCCTTGTGAGCCTCATCCTCAAGAGCTGGCTATGGAGAAATGCAAAAGTGTATGTGGATGTGAAAGGATCTAGGGTATCTATTAGAGGGGGGGTGAATAGGAGAGTAACAAAATTTTATCCTAAACCTAAATTCTACACTACAAACCTAAAACACGAGCAACCCTACATAAAACCTAGCATGCTAGTGAACAAAAATTACTACAAGAAAGAACAAAACAAAACACAAATATGGAACAGCTGCAAAAGAGATATGGAAAGGTATAACCAAGAGGAGACACTAGGATTTGTTGTCGAAGTTCAGATCCTTGGCGGAACCCTATGTCTCTGTTGAAGAAGCTTGATGCAACGATCGAAACTAGCAGCCAAATATGCCTTATCCTCAACAGACTTGCCGATGCGAAGCATCCCTTTTCTTGCAGTAGCTCTTCCCCTTGCGGTAGGAAAACTCCAAACCCTCATAAACTTGATGGGGTGCTTCACAATTTTTCTTGAAGGCTCCCAACAACTCCTAGCTATTTAGGAGATGCTAATCTCCAAGAGAAACAAGCTTCAATTGCTTCGGCTTGGAAATGAACTCTTGCTTGGTGCTTAATTAAGACTCAATCTCTCTCTCTCTCTCTCTCTCTCTCAAAGATTTCCTCACCAAAGATGGACCTTTGCCTTGAGGAACTATGGGAGAAGGCTTAGGAGAGTAGAGAATAGATCTTGCAAAGAGGCTTGGGGGTATATGTAGGCAACCCCTCAAAAACTAGCCGTTATTCAAAAAGCGGAAGAACTCAGAGGTTTCGAATTTGAACTCGACAGTTTAGATATTTTGAATCCATTGACTACGTTGCTGTCCAGAAAAAATCTTGGAACAACTGACAGAAACTCAGAGGTTCTGACTTTCATAGCACAACAACATGGAACTCAGACCTTCTAGGATTTGGAATAGCCTTGACAAGGCATAAAAAATAGAGTCCTAGAGGCTCCGACATTGCACTTGGGACTTCTGAGATTTCAGAGGACCTCTGAAGAGATGAAATAGAACACAAACTCAAAGGTCCCAGAAACAAACTCGGACATTCCAAGATTTCCAAGGAAGTCTAGAACAGAAACCAAGAGCATCCAAGAACTTCCAACTGGTTTGACTTTAGAGCACTAACGACTTTGGAAACTCTGAAACCGAAAGTCGAATGTTCCTGGAAAAAAACTCAAACATTCCGAGATTTCAAAGGAAGTCCAGAATAAAAACTCAGAGCATCTAGAAAACTTCCAACTGCTCTGACTTTAGATCACTCGGGACTTAGGCAACTCCAGAATCGAAACTCGGTAGTTCTAGGAAAATCTCAAATGTTCCGACATACAGAAATTCGGATAGGAAGGGCAACTTGGAGGCTTCGAGTCCCTGACTCCACACACAAATGAATCTCAGAGATTCTGACATGAATCTCAGAGATTGCGACTTTTGTTGAAAATGTGTGTAGAGAGATTTCAAAGGCCTCTTTGGATTTGAGAATTGGTTCCTAGTTAAGCATTAGCAAGGCACTCTTACCAACTTCCAAATTTTAGCCTCCTTTAATAGTACAGCTTGCCGTAAACTCAATGTGATTTCACGAACAACTAAAAGAGATCGAAAATATCCTTAATCTCCATTTCTTCAAGCCGTCCATCCTTAGAACTTTTTAGGGGTCACCAATGCTGGTTCAAACAGTCCTTCATGGGACTAACGACCTGATCACACTTGATGCACACATTAGTCCCTTAATCATTTTGTCATTAATCATAAAACCCACTTAGGGAGCATAGATGCACTTTCAGGATGACGCCGTCATCAAGAGCCTTGCAAACCTTCATGAATCTTTGAAAGTGCAGGGTTAAATTCAACCGGGAGAAGTGCACCTTCAGGTTTCATCGAGAAAATCTCCTGGGTTTCTTGGTATCATGGCAAGGCATCGAAACTAACCCTGAACCTTTTCACACCATACTTGACATAGAGCCATCCCAGTCTGTTAGGGACATGCAAGGCCTCATTGGAAGGATAGCTGCACTCGGGAGATTCCTCTCTCGTGAAAAAAGGGCTTCACTTTTTCAAGTCTCTTCATAGCTGAATGACTTCAAGTGGACAATCGAAGCACAAGCCGCCTTCGAAGAGCTCAAGTTGTACTTGGCCAGCCCTCCGCTTCTTACAAGCCTGAATCCCAGAGAACCTTTGTTGTTGTACCTCGCTGCCACACTAACGACATTCAATGCAGCTTTGGTGAAGGAAGAAGCTGGTACCCAATGTCCCATCTATTTTGTGAGCTAAGCCTTAGCCAGAGCTAAGTTGAGATACAATCAAATTGAGAAGATCATGGACGCCCTCCTCATAGCCTCAAGAAAGCTTAATCACTACTTCATGGGCCACGCCGTCACCGTCCCCTCCACATTCTTTCTCAACAAGGTCTTCGGCAACAAAGAAGCCACAAGAAGAATAGCCAAGTGGGCCACTGAGCTTACTCCATTCTCCATAGTACTTTTCAAAATAACTGTCATCAAGTCATAAGTATTGTCAGACTTCCTGGTAGTATGACAAGCTCGAAGCGCTCCACCTAACGAATATCTCCAAAAGGCAACGATGCCCGACCACCACTAGATCATGCGCTTTGATGGCTCGAAGCGACTAAACAGAGCCAGAGCCGAAGCCGGAGTTGTCTCGATAAGCCCAAAAGGGAAGATGCTAGAGTACGCTGCTAATCTCACCTTAAACGCCACCAACGACATGACCGAATACAAAGAAATCCTGCAAAGGCTCTACGTAGCCAAAGCAGTGGGTGTCCACCTCTTACTCATCCAAGGGGATTCTCAACTGGTGATGAACCAAATGGACAAAACATACCAGTGCTTGGACGATAGGATGAGAAAATACATCAAAGAAGCTCGGAAGACGGAACATTTCTTAATTGGGTTGGAGCCGTGCTGCATACCGCAATAAACAACCATCAAGATGATAGGATAGCCAGAGCCACCGGTTCTAAGGAACCGCTTCCTCCTCACGTCTTCTTCGAGGTCATCCATTTCCTGTAAACCAACAAAGATAGCGCCCCCGAGAAACTTCACCACAAGTCCGCTGATCTCCAATGAAATTTCATCTTGGACGATTCCCATTATCCAAGCCATAAAAGGAGAGATTGACAACGAGGAAACTTCAAAAGTCAAAACACTATGCATGAAAGCAAAAATGTACGTTTTGCTTGATGATGTCCTCTACAAGAAAGGAGCAGCGGCGTTGCTTGATGGAGTCAACCTCTTGCTCAAAATTCACACCGGGCTCTGCAGAATCACTTGACACCAAGATCCACCATAGCAAAGTTGTTGAGGAAAGGCTTCTACTAGCCAACCATGGTCCAAGGCGCCATCAATATACTCCATAAATATGAGGCATGTTAGAAAATGGCAGAAATCATCCACGCCCTAGTCTCGATGTTGAAGAACATCCCAATCACGAAATGGTTTAAAGCCGAGCCACTCACATCCATCACCTCAATAATAGTGTAGAAATTCTTCTGAAAGAACATTATTTGCCGCTTCGATATCCCATGTGAGTTAGCCGTAGATAATGGAGCTCAATTTGATGCTTCGTCATTCAGAGAAGTTTGTGACTCCGTGGAAACCACTTTGCACTACGCCTCGCGGGGCCATGAAACAAGCCAACAAACTCATGCTCCAAGGTTTGCATCACCGCGTCGAGGACAACACCAAGAAAGGAATATGGGGCGAAGAGCTCAAAAGCATACTCTGGGGCATGCGCACCATAGTCAGCCGCTCCACTGGGTGTACGCATTTCTATTTTGTATGTGGAGCTAAAGCGCTACTCCCTGCCAAATCCAAGCACCACTCCTTCCATGTCAAGATGCTTCGTGACGCCACCTCGCTCAATTTAACATAAAATGAAGAGCACCATCAAGCTGAAGTGGACTTCATTGAGGAGGCATGAGATCAAGGCCTCCTCAAGCACGCCACATACGAGCGAGGCACCGCATGCTTCTATGACACCAGGGTGAGGGAGTGGGCATTCTCCTAAAGAGACCTCGTACTCAAGAAGGTCCTTGACCCCCAATCATAAGGCAAGCTCTATGCAAAGTGGGATGGCCCATATCGCATCTCCGCCATCTTGGGATCAGACCTATCCACCATGACGGACAAACGCCTAGGGCACGCCTGGAACGGAGACAAGCTCCGCAAGTTTTATACTCAGAATTCTATATAAAAGCATCGTGTACGACCAACACCTCCCGCGGCTTGCATCCCCCACTGTCGGGACAAGTGAAATGGGCCATCGGCAGCCAACGCCTCTCAAGGCTTGTATCCTCCGACATTAGGAGAAGTAAAAATAGATCGAATTGCGAGTTTCTATGAATCAGTTCTTCTTGCCTCTGCGCCTGAAATGCAGGCAAAAATGCATACCAATAGGGCCTACTTGAGACTGAGAACCTAAGGCTTGATCTTTTGGCTGCTTGCCTTTGTTTTGACTCTAGGTGTCACTGTAATGGTGTCTGAAATGCATAAGAACCACACCCTGTCTTGCAACATTCTATCTTGCACCGTTTCCTTTGGAATGTGATTCACTTGAGTCATCTAGAGACCAAAATTTTCAAAAGGCACAATAGCAAGGGGCTCCTTATTGTGCTGCCTCTACATGACTAGCTCATTCCCCTGCTTGTAGTTGAGAACTGAATGAAACATGTGACTATGTCTTTGATAGGCTTGGTGACATCTACCTTGGCCATTGCCAAAGTACACTCAGCTCTAGTAAACAACATGCTTTCAGTCAAGGGGTGCAAATCTGATGGCCGACCTATCGGTTGAGAATGCTTTGAAGAAGATCCAATGATCACAAAGATAGAGGAATCCCATACATTCTAATGGTGTCATGGAGCTAATCAAAATAATAATCTTCCATGGGTTTGGAGCTCTCATCCAAATCTACCCATGCTAACAGAAAATTATTTGAACGCATGACCCAAGGTTGCTTGGCTATAACAAATGCATAGACTTGGCATTGTGGAATGATCCATTAAGATATCTTATGCTACCTGAGATATGACATGATAGTGTTGGTTCCATGCCTTTGTCATGGCCTGCCTGATGGAATGTATAGAGATGGTACTTGGCATGCCTCCTGAGCAAGCCACCTTTATTAGCAGGTTGTAGTCGGAGATGATTATGTACTGGGGCTGGACCTGCTGCACCTCGATGTCAATCACTCCTAGGGCTGAGAGTTGCATGGAATACATGCTAAGTGGTAGTTCAGGGACATCAAGAGGATCGACTTCTAGCTCGGCTGCTTGCTTGTCCTCCTCTTGTCATGCATCATGGGAAACCTTGGTCCCCTTGCCTTCATCTTCTTCTTGCTCCGCTCAAATATGAAGTGGATTGGGAGAAGCTGGAGGTGGAGTGGTATGACATGGTCTGGTGGTGTTGTTTGATCGCGGGGGTGGATTATCTTAGGGCATGGTGGAAAGGAGGAGCAGATGTTAAAGATGTAGGGTGAAAAGAGGGGAAGAAACAAGCAGTTAGTTACATCTCACAGCTCGAGGAGGTTAGGAGGAGGAAGATAGAGCAAGGGAGGAAAAGAGCGGCATAGTGCTAGTTGCATGTAGGGCAGTCCAGGCAGTATTTCATCTAACAATCTAATGCTATAGACCTAAGTACCTAACTGATACTCTTCAGTTAATCTACTACCGCGTAGGGCCACCTAAAAAGAAGAGAACCAACAAGAAATAACCAGTAGGAGCACAGGAGCACTCACGCATGCGACAGCAGCCAGAGGACACCAGAACTGCACGATGGAAGTGGTGCTCGGCTCTGCTGGGAACGATGGTCACAGATGACTTAAAAAATGCCGAGGCTTTAGTTCACAATGGCAATGGGAGGCTCTAATCCAAAGAACTTGAAGGAGGCTCACGAAGCAGGGAGAAAACCTAGGATGTGGCTGCAACAACATCTCACCAGAGTTAGAGAAAACAAGACCTAATCTCCCTAGTCTCTAAATGAAAATCAAATTAAAGGGGAGGGGCAAAACTTATAGTGATGAGGCGAATTCAATGGGCATGGTCTCGGGTGAAAAGGATACTGCTGGCTTGAGATGGCACGGCTGTGTCGCACGGATGTGCACGAATGCCGGCGATGTTTCTGGTGAATTACTCGACAACATGCTTCAATACTTGCGGCAGAGACGCGGAACACGTAGGAGAACTCAATGGAGCTATCAAGAAGGTGATGTCTAGAAGGGGAATGGGCGAGGGAGGAGGAGGCAATTGAGGAAGGGGTTTTGAAGGGTGGAGTAAAATGAGGCAAAAATCTTGAAGACCACTTGACCGTTGTCGATGCCATCAACATCATGGCAATTGAGGGGGAGGTGGCGATGGCACTAGGACACAAAGAAGGGCAACGACTAGCTCATAGGACAGTTGGTCGTCAATCTCACCCATGCCCGTTTACAAAGCAGGGACAGCACGTGGCACGTCCGCGTGTTGAAGAAGTCATACGCCATGGGCCCCTTCAGTCAGCGGGAGGACAAAGGTGCCCACGTGGAGAAAACAAGAAGAAGCCAGGTCGAGAGCACAACATGAGAGGAAAGAGGTGGGCTCAGCCCAGGTGCACTACGAACCTAGGCCAGTTCCTGGCCTAGTTAGGTAAGCTTTATTCTCTTTCTTTTTGTTTATATTTTCTGGTCTATGTAGGTTTGAATTTTTAGGGGATTCGAACCTAGGTTTTTAAATCTGGAAAAAATTCATAGAGCTTGTATACTATACCTCCAACCTATATGAATTTTTCATATTAAATTAAGTAATATTTGACTATTGTTTAAATACAAGACTAATTATGCCATAATTTAGGTTTGAACTGTACATGGTGAAATAATCCCAAAAATTTATGAGCAATTTTTATTTTTGTTCAGAGAGGGAAAAGCGCCATAAATAGAAATTTTCAATTTTTTAATAATATAAAATTCACCAATTACTATATTACAGCTCGGCTAATGTGGAACTTTTTTAAATAACAGTTTATTCAAATATTCAAATTACTTCCAAATTACTTGGGAATTTTTAGAGGTCTTCTTGAAGATAGATAAGACCTAGGAAAATTACCAGAGATGGTTATGGATGGCAATGTTTCACAAATTTTAATTAAGTTAGACTCTAGGTCAAGTTGCAATTTTTAATTGGAGTAGCATTTAATTAATCTAAATGCAGAAATGTCATGAGATGAAATGCACTTTGTTTCACATTGACCGTCAAAGGTCTCATTACAACATGTTTATAACACTGGGTCATTACATCCTTTGACGTTGATGGATATGGGTGCCCGTTTTGTACGCCAATAAGTATGTATTCCCAACCCTGTTATTGGATTGCCCATTTGTTATTTGACCTCCTAGATGTGATTGAAAACAGTGAGGGAGAAGTTGATTAAGAGACATTAATCATAATTAAAAGAGGTTGGTTATGAGAATTAATGTGCAATTAAAGCCAAATTTGTAGGGCTCTCACTAATTATGTGCCGTTGGATTATAATTAGATGGGTGGTTTAGGTTGTTCATATTCCACAAACTCATACCTTTTATAATGATATAGATAGAGATGTAAAATAAACAAAAATGTACTCATGCTATGACATGTGCACGTAAAAAAATCATGTTAAAATATGACAATTTGTGAATTGTACAAAAATAACGAATTTGTGCACATATATTTACTATACTAGTCATTCATTTTGTCTTTTCTTTTGTATAGTACACATGAAGAGACATATTTTGCTTAAATTTTTGCAGACGAGTATGTTATAGCATGTTGTGCACCCATACATTTTCATATTTTTTGAAACTTTGAGACGCATGCCCTTGAAATGGCTCGCACGCTGACGATGGCATGGCACCCGGGTATCGTCAAGGAGGACAAAGCCGGCCCTTTGGACATAGGGTGGGCTGGGCCGACAACTCGGAGTCCGACTTCTACACGGGGGCGCCTTATTAACTTGGAGTACAAGACAGGATAAACACTTACCCGGCAATCCCGAATTCTATTGTAACTAATTCGGAAACCAATCTGTAAGCCGATCAGGACTCTTGTAACCCTACCCTGGTCGTCTATATAAGGCCAGGTAGGGATCCCCTGATTGATAACTTCCATGCTCTCATACGCATATCGCCTTGGCAACCTAGAGATATGTTCTCAAGGTTTTGCGGCACTCGGGATACAAGCAATATCATACACCAAACACATGACGTAGGGTATTACCTCCTCTTGAGGGTCTGAACCTGTCTAAACTTTGTCTCCCGTGTGCACCCGTCTAGATCTGTTGTGCGTACGCTGCCCCGTATTCATTATTGCCGGATTACTACACCGACAGCTACCGCGCCAGGTAGGGGCTGTGTGCATAGATCCATCCACACAGATCTAGATGGGTCTCTTCAACAACAATGGCGGCTTCATCCCGGGTAGCATCATGCAATTTGCTTCCCTGGATGTTGTCCCTGACCTAGGCCAGCTTTTCCAATTCGAAAAGTTGGACTTCATCGCCGATCGGATCGGCAAGCTTCACCTCTGTGACTCGGCTACCCGTCGATCGACGGAGGATTCACCAACTCCTCCACAGAGGATTCACCAACTCGACCAGCCGATCCCCGTCACAGAGCAAACACCTGCTGAGCTTGAGACCACTCGGCTTCGCCTTCTCGCCAAAGAGGAGGCACTGGTCGGGCAGTAGACCAGGCTCGCTCGTCAACTCGACGAGCAGTTACACAATGAGGACATGCGAGATTGCGGGCGCCAGGTCCAGAACACACTCCGCATGCGTGAAAATGGCATTCCAATTTTCCCGCTTCCCAGTCACAACATCGTCGCGGCTCGGTGGTGGCGCGTGCCATCAACATCCCTGGAGGCACCCCAGGCCACGACGAACTTCGGCGGCTCCAGATCCTGGTAGAAGAAGCAGCCCTCCAGCAAGCCGAGATTTCTGAGAACCGTGTGGGTTCATCGGCGAGTGCTAGGAGCCGACGTGCTTCCCCCCGGGAAACCCACAAGCCGCGGAGCATCATCACGCTGACCCTGAGCATCGTCACCCTGCCGGGTTGGTTCATAACCGATTCAGACCAAATCGTGACGCATGGGGGACTATTCTTGGAAGAAACCGCGCTCGACAAGGTGTAGACAAAAACGCCCACCCTGCCGGATCGGCACGCGATCAACTCGGGCTGGACCATGACGCGCGGGACATCCTTAATGACAGACACGACGCTCATCGAGACGCAGGGAGGGACAACCACAGCAGTCGCTATGGTGACAGTAGTGACCGCAGCGCTACAAGCCGGCGCAGCTCTCCAGCTCCTTCCGGCATGGCCTATGTAAGCCCTAAGGCGTTCGGATCCCGCATCCGCAATGCCGTCTTCCTGTCACGATTCTGAGTTACCGGAATCAACAAGTATACGGGTGAGACTCGGCCAGACATCTGACTGGCGGACTACCACATAGCGTGCAGGACCAGTGGCGGCAACGACTACGTTGCGATCCACTACCTACCTTTGTTTCTAGCCGACTCAGGTCGAGCCTAGCTCACCAGCTTGCCTCAAGGTTGCATCCAATCATGGACCGACCTTGAGACCCTCTTCATCAACAAATTCCAGGGCACTTACAACAGGCCCGAGAACGCGTGGGACCTCCACAGTTGTACCCAAGAGGAGGGTGAAACCCTCAGAGGGTATATTCAATGCTTCTCCAAAAAGAAGAACTCTCTGCCTGAGGTTCGAGAAGGTGACGTCATCACTGCCTTCTCCAAAGGTGTTCGCAGCACCGATCTCATCCACAAAATTGTGCGTAAAAACCCTCAAACTACGCGCGAACTCTTCGACATCGCCAACAACTTCGCCACTGGTGAAGAAGCCGTCTATAGCGCGAACAAGGACGTTAAGGGAAAAGGCAAAGCTGCCGAGTCCCCCGGGGAAAAGACTGTCCCGAGTCGTCCAGGAAGAAACAAAATAAGCGCAAGGACGAAGACTTCGTTGCCGCAGCTGAGCGCGACCCGCAATGGCGTCCTCAACGCGGCAACACAACTTTTGAGGAGATGATGAGTCGGTCGTGCCATTTTCATGGGCTGAAATCCAACCACGTCACGCGTGACTGTAATCTCTTGAAGAACTTGAACAAGCCTTTCGTCCATAATCAAAAAAAGAAAGACTCCCCTCCGGACGAAGGTGATGAGTTCCCAAAGGAAACCACTTGTCTGATGATCTTTGGTAGCCCCAACGGCTACGAATCCAAACGCTGCCAGAAGATCACGAACCAAGAGGTTAACACGGTCGAGCCTGCTGTACCTCAGTACCTCCGATGGTCCGAATCCATAATCTCTTTTGGCCGCTCGGACCACCCCGACTACATACCCCACCCGGGTAGGTTCCTCTTGGTGGTGGACCCAATTGTCTGCGGCGTTCACCTCACCAAGGTCCTCATGGATGGAGGGAGTGGTCTGAACATCCTTTACGTCAAAACCCTTGACGACATGAAGATCCCTCGCTCGGACATCAAGCGCACCGGGGCACCCTTCCACAGGGTTGTACCCGGCAAGATGGCAAGTCCACTCGGGCAAATCAATCTGCCCGTCACTTTTGGTACTCCCGACAACTTCCGGACCGAGACCCTCACCTTCGAGGTCGTCGACTTCTCGGGCTCATATCACGCCATCTTAGGATGCCCCTGCTACACCAAGTTCATGGATCTCCCGAATTATGTCTACCTGAAGCTTAAAATGCCGGGTCCCCACGGGATAATAACAGTGCAAAGCAGTTTTCAGCACGCTTACGCATGCGACCTGGAAAACTGTAACCTTGCCGCGGCCCAAATCACTGCAGCCGAGCTTGACACCTCAAGTCGGCCGTGGTCGAGGAAGCACCTCCGACTAAAAAAGCTTCAGTAGCAATATCCTTTCAATCGGGGTGGGACACCAAGTCGATTCAGCTCGACCCGGAAGACTCCTCCAAGACGACGCAGTTCGGAGATGCCCTCAGTGACAAATAGGAAAGCGCGCTCGTCAGCTTTCTCCGTGACAACTGGGACATCTTCGCTTGGACATCCTCTGACATGCCCGGAGTTCCACGAGAGGCTGCCGAGCACTCTCTAAACGTCCGACCGGATGCCAAGCCGGTCAAACAGCGTCTACGTCGTTTTGCGGAGGATAGGCATGTAGCAATAGGAGAAGAGATAGCCAAGCACGTTCCTACCTAGCAGAAACCTTCGTCAGCCTCAGGCGATTCAATATGAACCTTAACCCGGAGAAATGTGTCCTCGGGGTCCCTTCGGGAAAGCTACTCGGGTTCATCATTTCCGAGCGGGGAATCAAGGCTAACCCGGAGAAGATTGTTGCCATCGTCAAAATTGGGCCGCCAAAAAGCCTCAAAGACGTCCAGAGACTCACCGGGTGCGTGGCAGCTCTTAGCCGGTTCATCTCTCGACTCGGCGAAAGGGCCCTGCCCCTCTACAAGCTCATAAAGAAGTCAGACAACTTCACCTGGACCCCTGAGGCTCAAGAGGCCCTCGATGGTTTGAAAAAACTGCTGACCACCTCCCCGGTACTGGCCCCGCCAATGTCTAACGAGCCGCTGATCCTCTACATCGCGGCAACGTCCAGAAGGTTCAGCGACCAATTTATTTCATCAGTGAAGTGCTTTCCGAGTCCAAGGCGCGTTACCCGTAGATTCAAAAGATTATCTATGTGGTGTTCGTCACGTCCCGGAAGCTGGTTCACTACTTTTAAGGGCATCCGATCTCGGTGGCTAGTTCTTTCCCGATCACCGACGTCATCAACAATCGGAACGCCACAGGACGGATCGTCAAGTGGGCAATGGAATTGCTAGCATTCGACATAATTTATACCCCCCACACGGCCATCAAGTCGCAGGCTCTTACTAACTTTGTGGCCGAGTGGACCGAATTCCAGTCCCCGCCCTCTGTCATCGACCTCGAACACTGGACTCTCTTTGTCGGCAGAATGGGGCCCAGGGTACCCCTAACCGCCGGCGGAGGCCAACCAAATGCCGCAAAGGGTGACGCGTGGCGCTCCGGTCGCTGGGGCCTTGGGCCCCACCCGGATCGTCGTACGGAGCCCGCGGCCAATCCCAAGGAATCAGGGGTCTCCTCCAGAGGCTGCATCCGCAAACCAGAAGGAGTCGTGGGCCTCCGGGAGTCCACGGCCCATGCGCTGAGCGAGCACTCGGGGTCCGTCCCCGAGTGCTCGGCGTCCCAGAAGGCGAAGGGCGCGCTCGAGGTCCCCTCCCGACCGCTCGGCATCTTGGCAGATGTGGGGCCCAGGGGAGCGCTCGGGGTCCGTCCCCCGAGCACTCTCCCTCGGGCTCCCCCTTCAAGGCGCCCCGAGCGGCCCCCCAGCGGGTGCTCCCCGAGCGCTCGGGGTTGCTCGGGGGCGCGTAGAAGACAGCTGGCGCCCCTCCTAGCGAAGGAGGTCGCTCGGGACTGAGTGCCCGGGGGATGATGTGTCCTCTGGTGGGGCCCTCGTCCATGCACGACGTCCAGCGCCAAGCTTCTCCAGCAAGCCTCCGCCCTGGCGGAGGCATTTAATGCCTGTCATTCCGACGGGGAACCCAAAGCCCTATGAGGGCATGATGACGGTCAGGCCGGGTCCCACCGATGCAGGCGATAAGCTCTGTTAGCTATCCCTCTCTCTCTCTCTCTGAGGGGCGGGCCCGGGCTGACAGATTCTTTGACCGACCAAGCGCGCCGCCCCGCACGCCCTGTCGCTGTCAACCTTTTTACCCCATGGGGGGTGGCGCCGCGCAACCAGTTGCGCGGCATGAGAGGCTGACCTATGGGGCCCGTGAGAGGGTGTCTTACCAACCCAGTCAGAAGAAACCCCGCAAGTCTCCGTCTGCGGGGCCCGCCGAAGGCAAAGGTGTCAGAGCCCCTGTTCCGACACACCGCGAGGCGACGTCCCGGCCGAAAGTATGCAGTCCGCATTAAATAGAGGTGTGGGCGCTTCCAGTTGCACCCACGTCATCTACAGCGCAAGTCCAGCTCATGTTTTCCTTTGCCGACCTATGTGGTATTCCCCCAAGTATATAAGGGGAGAGCCTGGTCCATGCAAAGGGTTGGCTCATTTTCCTAGTTCGATTTTCCTTAGGTTAGATCTCTCAAAAGTTTACTCCTTACCGAAGAAGCACCGTTCTTCCTCTGGGCTAGAGCAAGAAGAAGAACAGTGCGCATCTTTGTAACTCATCATACTTGCCACATACGCACATATACACAAAAACAAGCAGGACGTAGGGTATTACGCCTTCCGGGGCGGCCTGAACCTGGGTAAATCCTTGCGTCATTACATCCTTAGCCACCGGGTTTACTCGCAAAGCCCTAATCCACCCCAAGGCTCGTAAGAGACTCACTACTCCCCTGGGCCGAATTCCAAAGGGGGTCCCTCCGGACCACCGCTAGAGGCGTCTCTACGCCGACACTCTTCTTCGACGGTTCGCTGATGCTTCAAGGCGCGGGGGCTGGCATCGTGCTCATCTCTCTAAAAGGGGAACGCTTCAAGTACGTGCTCCAAATCCACTTCCCAGCGTCCAACAACGTCGCCGAGTACGAAGCTTTGTTGCATGGCCTGCGCATTGCCACGTCACTCGGGATTCGCCGACTCCTCGCTCGGGGAGATTCTGAAACTGGTGGTTCGGCAGGTCATGAAGGAGTGGTCATGCAGAGACCCCACCATGGAAGCCTACTGCCAAGAGGTGCGCAAGCTTGAAGCCAAATTTGACGGACTCGAGGTCACGCATGTTCTCCGCCGAGACAACGAAGCGGCCGATGCACTTGCCAAACTGGGGTCTAGCTGGGACGTCATTCCGACTGGAGTTTTTCTCCAGGAATTACACATACCTTCAATCAAAGCGGAGTCCACATCCGAGATCGATGAGCCTCAAATCAACAAAACAGATGATATTCAACCAGCTGAGCAAGAAGTCATGGTTATCACTCCCGACTGGACAATGCCTTTTCTCGACTACATCCTACGGGACGTACTCCCACAGGATCAGACCGAGGCGCGACGTCTTGCCCGACGTGCCAAGGCCTATGTCGTCCTCGAAGGCGAGCTTTACAAGAAAAGCACCTCTGGAATTCTCCAGCGGTGCATCTCTCCAGAACAAGGGAAGCAGCTGCTGCACGACATTCACTCGGGCGTCTGCGGTCACCACGCGTGCCCAAAGTCGCTAGTCGGGAAAGCCTTTCGACAAGGTTTCTACTGGCCGACTGCCGTCTCAGACGTCGAGCATATCGTACGCACCTGTGTGGGATGCCAATACTTCGCCCGGCAGACACATTTGCCGGCTCAGGTCCTGCAAACCATTCCAATTACATGGCCCTTCGCCGTCTGGGGCCTGGACATGGTCGGTCCCCCTCAAGAAGGCTCCCGGGGCTATACACACCTTTTCGTCGCCAGTCGACAAATTTACCAAGTGGATTGAAGCCAAGCCAGTTGCCACCATCACTGCTGATCGGGCCGTCGAGTTCTTCTTGGACATCGTTTATCGTTTTGGCGTCCCCAACAGCATCATTACAGACAATGGCACTCAGTTCACCGGCGGTGCCTTCCTCCGATTCTGCAACGACTACAACATCAGCCTCAACTTCGCTGCGGTGGCACACCCACGCACGAACGGGCAGGTCGAGCGTTCCAATGGTCTTATCATGCAGGGCATTAAACCTCGGATCTTCCATCGCCTACAGAAGTTCGCGGGCAAATGGGCAGCAGAGCTACCTTCGGTACTCTGGAGTCTCCGGACCAGTCCCAACCGGTCTACCGATTACACCCCCTTCTTCATGGTATATGGAGCCGAGGCCGTACTCCCGACTGATCTGGACTACGGATCCCCGCGCGTTCGTACCTATGAGGAGGCTCAGTCGGAGGAAGCAAGACAAGATGCTCTCGACCAGCCTGAAGAAACGCGAGAAGTCGCCTTGCTTCGGTCGGCAAAGTACCAGCAGGGCCTGCGGCGCTATCACAGCCGCAACGTACGTGGGCGCGCATTCAACGTTGGCGATTTGGTTCTACGCCGAGTCCAGTCCAACAAAGACAAGCACAAGCTCTCTCCACCATGGGAGGGCCCGTACGTGGTCGCTGAAGTACTGCGCCCGGGGGCTTACCGACTGAAGGACAACGATGGCAACATCATCACCAACGCATGGAACATTGAACAGCTACGTCGCTTCTATGCTTAAACTTCCACACTTTGCTATATCGAACATATGAATAAAGATTTTATCGCTCCACTTGTAACAAATCTTGGAGTTCCCGACTGCCCCGCTATGCACGCTCGCGGCCACGCAGCGGGACACTCGGCGGTTACACCCTCCGGGTGCGCTCAGTCGCACTCGGGCTTTTTCATTTGAACCAACTATTCTAGTACTGTGTATACAGTCCGCGTTAACTCTTTACTGTCGACTGCTGGTTTACGCCACAACCCTATGCTACACGGGAAACAGCCCACGGCTAATCTCTACGCAAGGGAGGCTATAACGGGTCGGCAAGAGCACACACAAAGGACCAACATACACACGAACGAATCTTTTTCGAAGGAAATTGACAAACTTAAAAGTCAAATCTATTGCAAAACATACGTAACAAGTATCCACTCGGACTCCCCGAGCACCTGACCTACATATTTTACATGTCTTTTCCTACAGACCGGCACGGTCAACGAGGGAGTTCACTGTCACTTCAACCGCTGTCATCAGCTCCGGGACGTCTTCGTCGGGAACGTCGGCGGCATATCCCTCCCCGATCGCTTCCATGTCAAGCAGCGGGTAATGGGACTTCGCCACCGCAAGCGACAGCACAGCCCCGGATCGCGTCGCGTCCGACAGCAGACGCTTCGCCTCGTCCGGCACCTGCCGAAGATGCTCCGCCACCATGTCCGCGCGGTCCGGGACTGGGTTGTCCTCCCACAGGGCGTTGCAAGCCATGCGACCCGCCGCTGCAAGGACTCGGCCGACTTGCCAACTTTCCTGAGACGACTTTGGAAGGCTACAGAGGCAGAACAGGGGCGTAAGCAAAACGATCAGCGGACCCTGACCGACTAGCATCCGAGTCAAAAAACTTACCGGCATCGGAGTCTGCGGCCCGCTTGTTCGCCACCTCGACAGCCTCCAGAGAGTCTGCGGCCCTCTTGTTCGCCGCCTCGACAGCCTCCAGAGCCCACCTCAGGCTACCGTCCATGATGGCCGCCTCGCTCTCCAGGCGCTCCACGCGAGCCTTCTCCGCCCCGAGCATCTCCTGAAGCTTGGAGGCCCTGTCTTCGACGGAATCAAGTTCTCGGACGCGGGCCTTCATCGCCTCAAGCTCTACCTTGAGCTTAGAGGCCTCGCTTTCAGCGGCTACAGAAGACAAGTCAGCACGGCAAGAAACAAAAAGCAATCAAAGGGACTCGGCTTCCTTACCTCCGGCTCACGCAGCTTCCTGGGAGAGGCCCCTCCTCAGGGCGGTGATTTCAGCCCCTCGCTTGCAGGGCCACGTCCTCTGCCGCCTGGAGGCTCCCCGTCAGTTTATCCCACTCGGCCTTGCGATGGCCGAGTTGGTCAAAAACCGACAGCTGCTCCTGAAGGAAGACAGTTTTGTCCTGGGACCGATGGTTTAGCTTCTGCAAAGAAGTAACAGAAAAAGTTAGCCACCCGGGAAGAATTGTCAAGACCCTCCACTCGGTCCCTTGGACCCAGCGGAGGCTCGGGGGCTACACCCTCTGGGTGCACTGACCGTGCACCCAGATTGAAATCTACAGAATAAGTAAAAGACCCTCCGCCCGACTACTCTAGTCGACCGAAGGCTCGGGGGCTACACCCTCGGGTGCACTGATCGTGCACCCAGAGTAAAATCTATGAAAGGCACAAGCGATCCTCCGCCCGACTGTTCCAGTCGGGGAGGGCTCGGGGGCTACTCCCCAGTGGGTGTACCAGTGATACACCCACAGGCGAAAAATAAAAGCGGAAACGCAAGGGCAAAGATCTTACCTGCATCAGCGGACGCAACCTGCCGTTCAGTAGGTTGGCACCTTCTTTCACCATCTTCATCAGAGCCGGGAGCATCTCTCCGAGTTGGGTGGCGACATCCGTCGCATCGTTCCATTCCTCTTCCTCCCGGACGTCGTCGATCTCCCGGATGATTAGGCTCGGCCAGGCAGGGTCCGTGTGTCAGATCCGGAGAGGCTGGATCGCTAGCTCGGAGCACGGCAGGGGGGGAACAAGGCGGCGGTGGCGGGGCAAGGCTGTAGCGGTGGCTTACCGGCGAGGCGAGAGGCTCGGCGGCGAGTAGCTAGGTGACGGCGGGGCTTTGAGACTGGGCCGGGAGCTAGGCGGTGGGGCGGCGGACTCTGGCTCGGGCCGGGGTGGTGCGGAGCGGAGATGAGTGGCACCCGGGCAAGGTGGAGCGGGGCCAGTGACGGCGAGGGAGCGGCCGGGGCGGCGAGATGGCGACAAGCCAGAGGCGATGGGGCGAGCTCGGCCGGGGCTTCGGTGGAGGAGGCTTGGGCGGCGAGGCCGGCCAAGGCGGGGCGGAGTGGCCGGAGGTGACTCAAAAGTGGCCGGGCGGCGAGCTTCAGAGGCGGAGCAATGGAGTCGAGACGGCTCGAGCAGCCGAGGCGAGAGGGGCGGCGACGGGGAGCTCCCGGTGGCGTAGACAACTCGGGCGGCGAAGAACTGAAGAGAGACAAGGCGCGCGGGGCGGGGGAAGAGAGGGAAATGAGGGAGGGAAGAGGCGGTGGTTGGCCGGAGGGGGTTAGGGAGAGGTGGCCGACTCCAAACCCGAAGCAGGAGCTGGCGTTGGGGTGAGGGGAGGCCGCCACGGAGGCAGTTGCGTGGGTGGCCGACGGTGGTTAGAGGAGATAGGGATTGGGGGTGGCTTAGTGAAGAAGGAAAAGGAGGCGGGCCAGGCCGGTGGAAGGAGAGGGAAGAAAATGGGCCGGAAGAAAAGGCCCATTTGAGGGTGGGAAATAGATTTAGGGTTTTACTTTTTTTATTCTTTTTGATTTCCTGATTTTTCTTTTGTTTCTTTTTCTTTCTCTTTTCTGATTTCAATTTCCTTTTTACTTCCAAATTCATTCAAAAGAACCACTTGAACTAAGTCCAAAGTAAGAGGTTCAAGAGATTTTAAAACAAGGTTTGAATTCATTTTAAACCTTCACATGGAATTTGGAAATTTGCTGAGTATTTCAAAATTTTCAAAAACTTACTCAATTTTTAAGTTAATGCACATGCCACGATGCATATTAGCGATAGACTAGAAAATGAGGATGTTACGGACCTACCCCCTTACGAGAATCTCGACCCCGAGATTCGGATCAACTGGAAGAGAGAAAGGGGTACGCTGATCGAAGAAGATCCTCGCGTTCCCAAGTGGCTTCTTCTTCGGAATGGTTGGACCACTGGACTTTGAAGAACTTGACATTGCATCTTCTTGTCATCTTTTCCATTTCATCAAGAATACGAACGGGATATTCTCGATAAGAAAGATCTTCTTGAAGATCCAGGGTATCAATTGCCGATTCTGGAATCGGATCTTTGAAACACTTCCGAAGTTAAGAAACATGGAAGACATTATGGATACTGGACAACGACGGAGGTAGTTCCAACTGGTATGCGACTTCACCTCGTTTGGAAAGAATACGAAAGGGAACAATGTAACGAGGTGCCAACTTTCCTTTGATGCCAAATCGACGAACACCCTTGAGAGGAGTGACCCGAAGGTAGACTTTATCGTTTGGCTTAAAGTGAATCTCACGACGATGAAGGTCGGAGTAGCTCTTCTGACAAGATTGAGCAGTTTTCAACTGCTCTCGAATAACTCAAACTTGATCCTCCGCTTCCTTGATCAAGTCTGGTCCAAGAATTTGTCTTTCTCCGGTTTCAGACCAATTAAGTGGAGTCCGACATTTACGTCCATAAAGGACTTCGAAAGGGGCCATGCCTAGGCTTGATTGGAAACTATTGTTATAAGAGAATTAGGCAAACAGAAGGCACTTCTCCCACTTCATGCCGAAGGATATAACACAAGCCCTGAGCATATCCTCAAGGATTTGGTTAACCCTTTCGGTTTGTCCACCGGTTTGGGGGTGATAAGCTATGCTGAATGAGAGATGAGTTCCCATAGCAGCTTGGAGACTTTCCCAAAACCTGGAGGTGAACAGACTACCACGGTCGGAGATTATCCGCTTAGGGATTCCGTGGAGAGATACAATATGAGATATGTACAACTCAGCCAATTGGCTAGCCGAGATATTCTCTCGGAGAAGGAGGAAATGTGCTACTTTGGACAGATGATCGATGACCACCCAAATAGCATCATTCTTCTTCTGAGTCTTTGGAAGACCGGTGACGAAATCCATGCCAATTTCGTCCCACTTCCACTCAGGGATGGGTAAAGGTTGGAGTGTGCCTGCGGGTTTTTCGTGTTCCACTTTAACACGACGACACACATCACATTCGGACATGAAGCGAGCGATCTCTCTTTTCATTTGGGTCCACCAGAATCTCTATTTCAGATCTTGGTACATCTTCGTACTACCCGGATGAATGGACAATGGAGAGTCATGAGCTTCACGAAGAATAGATTCTCGAAGATTGTTGTTCTTTGGCACAACTAGACGTTTGCCAAACCAAACAACACCTTGATCATTTATTGAGAAACATTTAGCGACTCCGCTAACAATGTTCTCCTTGATCTTGCGAAGACCCTTGTCTTGTTTTTGAGCAGATTTGATTTGATCTTCCAAAGAGGATTGGATTTCAAGGGTATTAAGGGAACCATTTTGAACGACTTTAAGGTTAAGCCGTGCAATTCCTCGTAGAGGGGCGGTTGATGTTCTTGGATCATAAGATTATTACAGTAGGTCTTTCGGCTAAGTGCATCCGCCACGACATTAGCCTTACCGGGTTGGTAATGGAGACCCACATCGTAATCTTTGATCAATTACAGCCATCTTCGCTGCCTGAGATTCTGGTCGGGCTGGGTGAAGAGATACTTCAAACTTTGGTGGTCAGAATACAACTCGTAGCGATTACCGATAAGATAATGCTGCCAAATTTTCAGAGCATGAACCACCGCAGCAAGCTCTAGGTCATGAGTTGGATAGTTGGTTTCAGACGAGAAGCATAAATTACCACATGTCCTTCTTGCATCAACACACATCCAAGACCTAGGCGAGAAGCATCACAAAAGACGTCGAAGTTCTTGTGTATGTCCGGGAGGACAAGCACAGGAGCGGAGGTCAATCGGCGCTTTAGCTCTTGGAAGCTTCCTTCGCACCTTTCAGTCCACTCGAACTTTTTTTCTTTCTTGAGGAGTTCGGTCAAAGGTTTAGCATGTTTGGAGAAGTTCTCGATAAAACAGCGGTAATAGCCGGCCAGACCAAGAAAACTCCGCACTTGCGTGACCGATTTAGGTTGTTCCCAATTGAGAACATCCTTTACTTTACTAGGATCCACGGCGACACCCTTCGCCGAAAGCACGTGGCCTAGAAAAGTGACTTTTTCGAGCCAGAATTCACACTTGGAGAATTTAGCATAAAGCTGATGTTCACGGAGTTTTCCCAAGACAAGATTCAGGTGCTCAACATGATCTTCTTTGGTCTTGGAAAAGATGAGGATATCATCAATGAAGATGATCACAAAGCGATCCAGATATTCCATAAAGGTGGAATTCATCAACCTCATGAAAGTAGCAGGAGCATTGGTTAACCCAAAAGGCATCACGGTGTATTCATACAACCCATAACGAGTCGTAAACGCCGTTTTAGGAATATCTTCGGGTTGGATCTTGATTTGATGGTAGCCTAACCTCAAATCAATTTTGGAAAAGACGGTTGCTCCGGTTAATTGATCAAAGAGATCATCAATACGTGGAAGCGGATATTTGTTTTTGATCGTCACCTCATTAAGAGGCCGATAGTCAACGCACATCCGAAGACTTTTGTCTTTCTTCTCCACGAATAAAGCAGAGCATCCCCAAGGAGAGGAGCTAGGTCGAATGAAACTTTTTTCTTCTAACTCCTGAAGTTGTTTCTTCATTTCGACCAATTCGTCCTGAGGCATCCAATATGGGCGACGATAGACGGAAGCGGTTCTAGGAACCAACTCGATAACAAATTCGATGTCGCGATCCGGTGGTAGACCTGGGAGTTCATCGGGGAAGACATCCGGAAAGTCACAGACTACCGGAACATCTGGAAAATCCGGAAGAGACTTGCCTTCGAGAGCACAAAGGTGGGATTCAACGAACTTTGGATTAAACCGAGCAGTTTCACCCGAGGGATGAGAAAGAATCATGGCCTTCGTTGCACAATCGATTAGAGATTGATGTGCAACTAACCAGTTCATTCCAAGGATGACATCAATATCCGTGGAGACTAGAGCAATTAAGGTGGCAAGGAATTTAAGATTGCCCACCTGGATGCAAACGTCACGGCATTCTTGGGAGGCTCTCATCACCGATCCCGGCGAGACTATAGCCAGGGAGTTAAGCATGGCCTCATAGGGAATATCATGCTGATCCGCAAACTTCTTAGATATAAAAGAGTGAGAAGCTCCCGAATCAAAAAGAACTGATGCTGGAATAGAATTAACAGGGAGCGTACCCAACACGACGTCAGGTGCGTCTTGACCTTCTTCCACAACCACGTGGTTCACGCGACCCGCGATTCCCGGACTGAGGCTATGGATTCACCTTCTTGGCGGGAACATTGCCTCGAGGTTGACCTTGCCCTTGAGTAGGGTAAGGTGCAGGATTCTGCCGCCGAGGACACTCGCGAGAGAAATGGCCAGGTTGGCCACAATTGAAACAAGTTCCATACGGCGACATTGGAACAGGATTAGTAGGTTGTCCGCCAAGCAGTCTCGGCTAGAAGCTGGGAACTGACGGACGAGGAACGAACCCAGACGGTCTTGGGACGGAATAGCGTGGTTGAACGCGCTAGCAGGAACCCAAACACGTTTCTTCTGCGAGCTGGAGGAAGACGACTGTGCCACTTCTCGGGCACGTTTGCGAGAATCTTCCAGAGCTCGCCTTCCATGCTCCATCTTGATGGCCTTATTCATTAAGGCTTGGAAGTCGGGAAAATCGAAAGGGAGCAATTCATATTTAAGCTCCGCATTCAAGACCTTGCGGAATTTTTCTTGCTTATCTGCATCAGTGGCCCCGTCACGCGGAGCATAATGTGCCAAGTGGTTGAAAAGATGAAGATATTCGGTGATATTTTTCCGCCCTTGCACCAGGCTGCGGGATTCTTCCTTTTTAATTTCCATCACACCTTCCGGAATATGAGCTCCGCGAAAGGCAGCGCAGAACTCCTTCCAATCCACCATGTGGCCTTCTTTCTGCATAGTGAGGAAGTTTTCCCACCATGCTGCCGCAGCTCCTTCAAGCTGCTGCGCAGCCAATTTCACGCGGTCATCCGCAGAAACATGCGCAGTGTCCAGCTTGCGCTCAATATTGCGAAGCCAATCATCGGCTTTGAGTGGATCATCGGAGCGAGAGAACACCGGAGGTTGCAGCCGAAGAAACTCGAAGAATCCACCCTGGTCATCAGAGTGACGGGTGGTATTATGGACGAGACGCTCCAACAGACGAGTCTGGTCCATCCTATTGCGCTCGATCTGCATCAACACTTCCGCCATGGTTGGCGGCGGAGGAGGAACATTATTGCGATCGGAGTCATCACCTTGATTACGATTAGCGGACTGGCTACCCTCAGGAAGTCCAGCCATTTGAAGCAAGGAATAGATGTTGCTCCAAACTCAAGATTGAATCATATGGAAAATGGGATGGAACGAAATTAAAGGAACTCAGCAATTTACAAGATAAAACAAAATCTGAATATATCAACGGAGTAACAGGTAGAGTTGGTAATGACTAGGATGAGGTAAAAGGGAAGGTAAGGATTCCTAGAACACGTGAATTCTCACTTTTGAGTGGAGTGAGGAAAGTACCAAATCCAGTTTTCAACCGAATGAAAAGGTAAGGAAAAGAGCTAGGATTGAAAAGGATCAGGAGGAAATAGAATCACTACTTATGCTTTTCACAAATCCTTTTTAGGTTCAAGATAGTTTTCGAAACTCTAGACCCAACAACGACCAAGTCAAAGGTTGTCCTACAGACAGTCCTGCTCTGATACCAAAGCTATCGGGACCCAAAATCCATAATAGAGAGCTTTAAATAAAATCACCCACTAAGTCAAAACGTCAACCCCGACCTCAACCCTTGGGTGTCAATTCCAAGAGGAGTGGAGTGATATGGCTTCGAATAGCCCGAGACGTCAACCCCGAACTCACTCCGGCAAACAACTGCACGGGTTGAGTAGGGTGATATGGCCTCCTCACTCTTTTTCTACTGAGCCGGAATGATGATGACATTGCACCTGGGTATCGTCAAAAAAGACGAATCCGGCCCTTTGGCCACAGGGTGGGCCGGGCCGACTACTCGGAGTCCGACTTCTACACGGGGGTGCCTCATCAACGTGGAGTACAAGACATGGACTAATACCCGTCCGGCATACCCAGAATCAATTGTAACAAGTTAGGAAATCAATCTGTTAACCGATTCGGACTCCTGTAACCCTACCCAGGTCGCCTATATAAGGCCCGGTAGGGGACCTCCGATCGGCAAGTTTCTTAGTCTCTAAGCCTTTAGTCATAGATAATCTCCATTGTTTCCAAGTCCAAGCAACCTCGACATCGAATCTTCAGGGCTTGCGGCACTTGGGATACAAGCTATACTAGCTACCAAACACAGGACGTAGGGTATTACCTCTCCGTGAGGGCCTGAACCTGTCTAAATCTTTGTCTCCCTGTGTGCACCCATCCTGATTTGCTGTGCTCACGCCACCCCATAGTTAGTATTGCCGGAATAATACTCCGACAGTTGGCGCGCCAGGTAGGAGAGGTGCGCATAGATCCATCTACACGAATCGGGATGGGTTTCGTCAATAACAACAACGTCTTCGTCCCCGGGAAGTGTCATGAGACTCGCTTTCGTGAACGCTATCCCGGACCCCGGACAACTTTTCCAATTCGGAAAGTTGGACTTCATCGCCGACAAGGTCAGCTGACTTCACCTCTGCTACTCGGCGACGTCTCGATCAGCAGAGGCTCCATCAGCTTCTCGGCACGGGCTTACCCCTGAGTCCGTGCCTTTGGCCCCTCTCCCTAAGGGAAGAGGTTACGCCGAAACTGGGTCTGTTGTCCGCGTGTGAGTTCGCACTCGTCGGATAGGGATCCCGACTGGTGGGTGCTATTGACTCTCTCCTCCCCGTCCTCGAGTATGACTCGGACGATTATGAGAGCTCCGGCAGTCACCATCCATCCCGGGAAGTCTTCATGGCCAACGCCGACTTGCCAGATGATGGCGATGGCCGAGCAGTCCCCATCGTGGAACAAACGCCGGCTGAGCTTGAAGCCACCCGACTCCGCCTCCTCGCCAAGGAGGAAGAGTTGGTCGAACAACAGACTAGGCTCGCTCGCTAGCGCGACGAACAGCGGCGCAATGACGACATGAGGGCTCGAGGGCGCGAAGTCCACAATGAGCTCCACATGCGTGAAAGGGACGGGGTTCCAATATTCCCACTCCCGAGTCACAACATCGTCGCGGCCACGATGGCGGCACGCGCCATTGAAATCCCTCGAGGGCAACCCGGGACACGACGAACTTCGGCGACTCTATGTTCTGCTGGAGGAAACCGCCCTCCAGCAGGCCGAAGCCTCAGGCGATCGCACAGGCTCCTCAGCAGGCGCTAGGAGTCGGCACTCTACCCCTCCAAGAAGTCCGCCCGTCATGGGTGGACGACAAGCAAGTCCCCAACCGACGTCAGCCGGCTGGAGCAGTTCACGAGTGACTCGGGCCCAATCGTGATGCCCGAGGCACCATAGCTGCAAGAAACCGCTCCCGTCAGGACGCGGACAAAAACGCTCGTCAAGCCGCGCCGGTCCGTAGTCGACTCGGACCGCGGAACCCCGCAGACGCTGGAAGAAGCGTCCCATCGAGGTCCCGAGAGGGATGACTGTGGTAGCCGCCGTGACGACAGTGGCGCTACCAGCCGGGGTCGTTCCCCGACTTCCTCCGGCATGGGATATTCGGGTCCAAAAGCATTCGGCCTCCGCATCCGCAGCGTCATTTCCCGTCGCGATTCCGAGTCACCGGCATCGACAAATGCACGGGTGAAACTTGGCCGGACATTTGGCTGGCCGACTATCACACGGCGTGCAGAACCAATGGTGGAAACAACTACGTTGCGATCCATTATTTGCCGCTGTTTCTGGCCGACTCAGCACGAGCTTGGCTTACCAGCTTACCTCCGGGTTGCATCTAGACATGGAGCGACCTCGAGACCCTCTTTGTGAATAACTTCCAGGGCACTTTCAATAGGCCCGGGAATGCGTGGGATCTCCACAGTTGTACCCAAGAGGAGGATGAGACTCTCCGAGAGTACATCCAGCGCTTCTCCAAGACAAAAAATTCCTTACCTGAGGTCCGAGAGGGTGATGTCATCATCGCCTTCTCCAAGGGAGTTTGAAGCACCGACCTCATCCACAAGATAGCGTGCAAGAATCCCCAGACTACGCGCGAGCTCTTCGACATAGCCAATAACTTCGCCACCGGCGAAGAGGCTGTCCGCAGTGCTACCCGAGATGACAAGGGAAGAAGTAAGGGCAAGGTGCCCGAGTCCCCCAGTCGGGACGCCCACCCCGAGTCGTCCAGGAAAAAGCACCGGAAGCGTAAAGGCGGAGATCTCGTTGCTGCGGACGAATTCCCGAAAGAGACCGCTTGTCTGATGATCTTTGGTGGACCCAACGGCTACGAATCCAAGCATCACCAGAAGATCACAGATCGAGAGGTCAACGCAGCTGGAACCAGCCGTGCCCAAGTACCTGCGATGGTCCGAGTCCGTAATTTCATTCGGCCGCTCGGATCACCCCGACTACATTCCCCAGCCGGGACGATTCCCCTTGGTGGTAGACCCGATCGTTTGCGGTGTCTGCCTTACCAAGGTCCTCATGGACGGCGGGAGTGGTCTTAACATCCTCTACGTCAAAACCCTTGACGACATGAAGATCCCTCGCTCCGAGATCAAGCCGACTGGTGCCCCCTTCCACGGGGTGGTACCCGGCAAGATGGCGAGTCCACTCGGGCAGGTCAGCCTGCCCGTTACTTTTGGTACTCCCGACAACTTCCGGACCGAGACCCTCACCTTTGAGGTCGTCGACTTCCCAGGGTCATACCACGCCATCCTGGGGCGTCCCTGCTACGCCAAATTCATGGCTGTCCCCAGCTATGTCTATTTGAAGCTCAAGATGCCGGGCCCCCACGGGGTAATCACAGTGCAAAGCAGTTTCCAGCACGCATACACGTGTGACCTGGAAAATTGCAACCTCGCCGCGGCCCAGATCGCTGAGGCCGAGCTTAACGACCTCAAGTCGGCTGTGATTGAGGAAGCACCCCCGGCCAAGAAGGCTTCAACATCGACATCTTTCCAGCCGGCGCGGGACACCAAGTCGATCCAGCTCGACCCCGAAGACCCCTCCAAGACGACGCAGATCGGGACTGCGCTCAGCGATAAATAGGAAAGCGCGCTCGTCAGCTTCCTCCAGAACAACCGGGACATCTTTGCATGGACGTCTTCCGACATGCCCGGAGTTCCACGGGAGGCTGCCGAGCACTCTCTGAATGTTCGGCCGGACGCTAAGCCGGTCAAGCAGCGCTTGCGCCATTTCGCTGAGGATAGACGTCAGGCTATAGGAGAAGAAATAGCCAAGCTTCTAGCAGCTGGCTTCATTAAAGAAGTGTATCATCCCGACTGGTTAGCGAACCCAGTTCTTGTTCGCAAAAAGAATGGAAAGTGGAGGATGTGTGTTGATTATACTAGCCTTAACAAGGCATGTCCCAAAGATCCTTTCACTCTCCCCCGCATCGACCAAGTGATTGATTCCACGGCTCGGGTGTGAAATTTTATGTTTTCTCGATGCTTACTCGGGCTATCACCAGATTAAGATGAAGGAGGATGACGAGATCAAGACATCTTTCATCACTCCATTTGGCGCTTTCTGCTACGTCTCCATGCCCTTTGGCC
The DNA here is from genome assembly GCA_019208055.1 of Stipa capillata. NCBI lineage: Eukaryota > Viridiplantae > Streptophyta > Magnoliopsida > Poales > Poaceae > Stipa > Stipa capillata. The sequence goes on from JAGXJF010002308.1 coordinate 226,687, forward strand.
TCAAGAACGCAGGCGCTACGTACCAACGGTGCATACAGCGTTGCCTTCAGTCGCAGATCGGCCGGAACGTGCAAGCCTACGTCGACGATGTGGTGATCAAGTCCCAAAAAAGAGAAGACCTCCTGAGTGACTTGGGAGAAACCTTCTCCAACCTTAGAAGATTTAGCATGAAGCTCAACCCCGAAAAGTGTGTATTCGGGGTCCCTTCGGGCAAGCTACTCGGTTTTATCATTTTCCGAACGAGGGATCGAAGTCAACCCGGAGAAGATCGACGCCATCGTCAAGATGGGCCCACCGAAGAACCTCAAAGACGTCCAAAGGCTGACCGGGTGCATGGCAGCTCTCAGCCGATTCATCTCCCGACTCGGCGAGAAAGCCATGCCCCTTTACAAGCTCATGAAGAAGTCAGAGACCTTCACCTGGACATCCGAGGCCCAGGACGCCCTCGACGGCTTGAAGAAGTTCTTAACCACCCCCCCGGTGCTGGCGTCCCCCATGCCCAACGAGCCACTGCTTCTCTATGTTGCAGCAACTACTCAGGTAGCTAGCACGGTCTTGTTTGTGGAACGCTCCGAGCCCGGCCATATTGTAACACCCATCCTAATAAATAAATGGATTTGTATTTTGCCTCTTGCATACATGGCATTATCCATGCACAAACCTTGCATAAACTTGAATGTTAAATAGTTAGGTTTTATAGAATATGTACATATCTCATTTCAAAAACCCAAACTTTGCAAATTCTTCTTCTCTGCGCTTCATCCGGAGGTTTGGTCCGGAACGTCCGGATGCAACCTCCGAGTGACCAACTAAATTCCGGAATTTCCGGGTGGGTTCCGAACTAAATTCCGGGTGAGTCCAGAGAGGGTTTTGGGTGAGTCGGTCAGTCGGAGGCTTACTCCGGAGTCTCCGAGTTCAACCTCCGAGTTGTCCGGATTCCGGGTGGATTCCGAGTCAATTTCCGAGAGGGTCCAGAGAGTGTTTTGGAGATCTCGGTGCCACCGGAGGTCCAATCCGGAGCCTCCGGGATGAGCATTTGGGTGAACCCGGAAAATCCGGGTGAGTTCCGAGTCATTTTCCGAGAGAGTCCAGTAGGGTTTGGCCGCGGTTTTGTGAAGGCCAGAGGTCCCATCCGGAACCTCCGGGTGCTACGTCCGGGTTACCTGGATTCCGAGTCGTTTTCCGGGTTGTCTTCCGGGTGAGTACCTGGCTGTCAGATTTGAACTGCCACGTTGCCACCGCTGTTGGGGGGCGGTGGGCGGTGGTGCCTACATGGAGGACCCACCGGGGTCCCTATAAAAGGGCGCCAAAGGCCCCCTCTCACCTCTTTTTCTTCTCCCTGGCCATTTTCCCTCGTTTTCCTCTCCTCCCGAGCTCACTTTCTCCGGCCGGCGTCTTCTTCTCTAGCTGCGGCTGCAGCTCCGGCGAGCTCGAGCCGCCGCTCCGGTGAGCAAGCTCCCTTCCTCTCCCTTCCCTCCTTCCTCCCCGAGCTCCCATTTCCTTTCCTCACTTCTTCCTTTTTCCTTCTCTCAGGTCCAGCTGAGCTCCAACAGCAGCCATTTTGGGTCATCCGGAATTCTTCCGGACCATCCGAAATCTCTTCCGGGCTGCTCTTCTTCAGTGAAGCAAGGGCAGAAGTGAGCAGGGTGGGTTTTGGGGTTGTTTAGAGTTTTATTATGCTATTTTATGCAGGTTATATGTTTATTAGGATTAAAAGTATTAGAAGCTAATGCCAAAGGCTATCTAGTTTGAAATGCTATATCTTGTAACCCTAGTTCTTAAACTTATAAATTTGCATGCTCATAATTGTTGCTAAGTTTCCTTTAAAATAGTTCCATGCATTTGCAAGGCTCACGCATAAAACTTTAGGTCATTCTTATTCAAACCCTAATATGGACTTGAACTCGATAGGCCATGCATATAGATGCTAGAATAATTAGTTGAATCTTATGAATTCAAATTAAAATATGTCTCTCATTACAAACCCTAACATCCACTAAATATTTTAGCATCTCATGTCTAACATCTCCATCATGCATACATGCTGGACACTCATTTTTGTTATCACTTCCTTTCCGGTGTCTCGTGTTGCTTGCAACAGAGCCCGAAGAGGAAGAACCGCAGACCGTTGAGCTCACCCAAGTCTCCGAATCCTACGACGAAGGCAAGCAGAGCTTGTTGCATTCTTTTACTTTCCGTAATTACGTATGTGGGTGAATGTTTGTTTGAACTATATATTGAAATTGAGTCACTAGCATGCATAGGATGTATCGTCGCATTGAGAACGTCCTTATTGCCCTTTCAACTAAAATTGCTTAAGTGAGTTGGGAGAGCCGAGGGCGTACGCAATGGATACGGTTGGTGTTAATGGAAGTGTTGAGGTGACCCAGGGGTTTGGTGAGTAGAGTTTTGTCACCACACCAACCGCATGCCGGCGTGCTACTTCCCTGTCACGCGTGGACGTTACCGAGAATCGATGCCATGGTGTAGTTGAGGTAAGTCTCAGGCCCTGGAGCCTTGCAAACTCCTGGGGGATAATGCACTCGCTATACGCAGGGTAGACGTATTGTCGGTAACGGTTCGAGAGATTGATTGAAATGAATATGTGATAGATTGAGACCCCTCCTGGTCGTTGCCGAAGTCACTGCTATGGGTTTACCTGATGGCAAGTCTCGGTCACTTGGAGCTTTGCAACCTCCGAGTGAGGAGCACTCGATATTCCCATGGTGGTTGGATTTGTCGGGACGGTCCAAGAGGGTTGATTGAACTTAATGGGTGTGGGCTACCCCAGTGTGATATTCCAATTATCTCGATTACTCGGTATTCATTTGAATCCTGAAGTTCACTTTGATTCTATCATGTATACTCATGCTATGAACTAGGTTACCATCTTGATTATGTATTACTTCGATGAAAGCGCATCATGTTTAATTCCTGTAGTGGTGAGCATGTGTAGGACATGGAATCAAGCACGAATAAGTCTTGCGAGTACTTTTGTACTCACCTAGGATATTCCTAGACTTCTGCAGGTGAGCCAACCGTTGCGGAGTTTTGTGATGAGGCTTAGTTCGAATGGTTTCCTTGGTCCGCGTTCGACTCGTGGGAGTGGTTTGGCTGTTATGCAGTGGTCGATGCACCGCTGCGGGGCTTTTGTTTGTTTTCCGCTGCACTGTAAATGTTTCAGTCTCAACTAAATTTACGGTTATCGCCGACTGAAGTATCTGTAAAGTTCACCAAGTGGACACCTAGTTTTAATATCGTATCGTAGTGCTTTGTTGTGGTATACGAGTTGTTATTTAGGCTGCCCATATGCAATGCGTGAATGATATGAAGTGTGTGGGCATGTCGTGGAGAGTTACAGTTGTTCCCCTTTTTACTATGTCGAGCAGGAATCGGTTGAGTGACCCGCTGGCTGAGATGCTATACCGGCCAGGCAGGGTGTGGGTGTGTTCTACCGGGCTTTCGAGTGACCCACTAGCCTCTGGGCTAGGTTAGGGTGTGGGTAGAATCGCTGGGCTTCTCCGACCTTGCTTTGCGTGGTAGAATCCGGGAACGGCCCTAAACCTCCACCGGGTCAGGGAATTGTATATGGTTCTGGGAAGTTTAGTCGCTTCCGGCCGGCTTGCGTTGGTCAGGTGTCGGATCATTCCATCTCGGTGAGTACGGTGCAGGTACCGTGCCACCAGGTCGACTGGTCCTTCGGCCCTTGGCGACCATTCGTTCCCCTAATCATATGTAATTCCTGGGTCCGTGACACATATCCAGAAGATCCAGCGCCCGGTCTACTTCATCAGTGAAGTCCTCTCAGAGTCCAAGGCGCGGTACCCTCAGATCCAGAAGATCATCTATGCGGTGTTCATAACGTCACGGAAGCTAGTCCACTACTTCCAAGGACACCCCATTACGGTGGTCAGCTCCTTCT